>JAPYXV010005865.1:0-10213 GCA_028533065.1 Trachops cirrhosus | reverse complement strand
ATTTCTGACAACATCCTGATTTCAGAGTTGCCATTGTTGGTGATAAGCCAAAGGAAACATTATTTAAAAGGAAAAGTAGAGGACTTCCAGCCAAGATGGAGGCATAGGTATACACACTGTGCCTCCTCGTACAACCAAAAGAAGGGCAACAACAAATTTAAAAACAAAAAATAACCAGAACTGACGGAAAATTGAACTGTATGGAAGTTCAACAACAAAGGAGTTAAAGAAGAAACATTCATCCAGACTGGTAAAAGGGGCAGAGATAGGCAGCCGGGCAGAGAGGACTCACGGCAAGGCACCAGCTGGAGGACCAGGGTGGGCAAGGCGGTAGTTGGCAGACCTGGCAGGGTGGTGGGTTGTGGACCGGGCGGTCCCACATTCCCCTGCAGATAAACCGGGAGGGACAACTGTGGAGCAAGACAGACCATGTGACCCAGGGCTCCAGTGCATGGAAATAAAGCTTCAAACCCTCTGACTGAAAACACCTGTGGGGGTTGAGGCGGTGGGAGAAACTCCCAGCCTCACAGGAGAGTTCAGTGGAGAGACCCACAGGGTTCTAGAATGTACACAAGCCCACCCACCCAGGAATCAGCACCAGAAAGGCCCAGTTTATTTGTGGGTAGCGGGGGAAGTGACTGAAAACTAACAGAGAGTGGAGCAAGCAGCACTGTTCCCTCTCGGACCCCTCCCCCACATAACAGCATCACACATTGGTTACTCCACTCTGGTGAACACCTAAGGCTCTACCCCTCACTACATAACAGGAGCACGGAGACAAAAAAAAATGGCCCAAGTGAAAGAACAGGTCAAAGCTCCAGAAAAAATGCAACTAAGCGACAAAGAGATCGCCAACCCATCAAAAGTTCAAAACACTGGTTATCAGGATGCCCCAGGAGCTCACTGTGTACTTCAACAGCATAAAAAAGACCCAGGCAGCAGTGAAGTTTGCATTGTGTGAAATAAAGAAAAATCCACAGGGAACCAACAGTGATGGAAGGAAACCAGGACTCAAATCAATGGTTTGGAGCAGAAGGAAGAAAGAAACATTCAACCAGAAAAGAATGAAGAAACAAGAACTCAAAAAAACAAGAGGCTTAGGAACCTCCAGGACAACCTTAAATGTTTCAACATCCAAATCATATGGGTGCCTGAAGGAAAAGAGGAAGAGCAAGAAATTGAAAATTTATTTGAAAAAATAATGGAGAACTTCCCCAAACTGGCAAAGGAAATAGACTTCCAGGAAGTCCAGGAAGCCTAGAGAGTCCCAAAGAAGTTGGACCTAAGGAGGAACACACCAAGGCACATCATAATTACATTAGCCAAGATTAAAGAGTAGGAGAGAATCTTAAAAGCAGCAAGAGAATAGAAGATAGTTACCTCCAAAGGAGTTCTCATTAGACTGTCAGCTGATTTCTCAAAAGAAACCTTGCAGGCAAGAAAGGGCAGGCAAGAAGTATTCCAAGTCATAAAAGGCAAGGACCTACATCTAAGAGTACTCTATCCAGCAAAGTTATCATTTAGAATGGAAGGGCAGATAAAGTGCTTCCCAGAGAAGGTCAAGTTAAAGGAGTTCATCATCACCCAGCCGTTATTACATGAAATGTTAAAGGAGCTTATCTAAGAAAAAGATAAAAAATATGAACAGTAAAATGACAACAAACTCACAGCTATTAACAACCAACCTTAAAAACAAGAACAAACTAATCAAACTAGAACAGGAACAGAATCACAGAAATGAAGATCACATGGAGGGTTATTAGTGAGGGAGATGGAGGGGGAGAGAGGGGGAAAAGGTACAGAAAATAAGTAGCATAAATGATAGGTAGAAAATAGGCAGGGGGCGATAAGAATAGCATGGGAAATGTAGAAGCCAAAGCTCTTATATGTATGACCCATGGACATGAACTAAAGGGGGGAATGTGGGTGGGAGGGGGTGTGCAGGGTGGAGGGGAATGAAGGGGGGAAATGGGACAACTGTGATAGCATAATTAATAAAGTATATTTTTAAAAGTTAGTGGTTTCAATGTTCTTAATATATAAAATAAAATATTATTTAGCAAAATGTTATATGGAACCCTGTTTCAGAAATACTTGAATTTGCTGTGATAGAGACAGAAATGCTTGACATCTTAAGTCTTGGATATGAGCAGGTGCTCTGATATGAGTTGCAGTCACATTTCTTATTATCAGGAGATGGTGATTTAATTTAATAAAGCCTTGACTTTTATGTGGCAGAAATATGTAGCAAAGCTCCACGAAATTGAGAAACCTTGTACTGGCCTAATCATGCCTAGCAGTGATTTGAAATTAGTTGGGTAAAGCAGAATCCTTCAAGCCACAGAGAGTACATCTACATAAATATCAGAAGCTTCAGTATGATTGCATCAGCTCCTATCATTATAACGGCAGAAACCCAGCCGCTGAAGCCAGCAAACTCCATCACGCCACAGTGAGGCCGGCTCCACTCACAGCAGCAGAACAGAAAAGTGCGCCCAGCTTCCCCCGCGGGCTGTGACGACTCCGACCTGCAACACTCATGGCTCAAGTCTTCCTTTCTGGCTCCAAAGACAGTTCAGCACCCAAATACATCTCCAGAGTTTTTATGTTCCTTTCACACTAGATGAGACAGATTTTGCCTCTTTTCCGCCATCTCTGGTTACTAGTACGTTTTACCTAAAAATGCAAGAATCTTCTCTGAGACTGTCCTATTACATGAAAGGGTAAAAATAAATTTTATCAGATCAAAGGCAAAAGAAATGTGCACAGGCCGCTTTCCTCTCTCAAACGCAGGCATATTAAGATCATATTACCTTCGCGTTTTAAGGCAGATAGGGAAAATCACAGTTATCTTCCTCAGCTAGACCATTCCCCAACATAAGAAATTCATCATTGGCAGTGAACCTGGACATTGTTCTTCGTTGGGTTGTCTTTTTATCAGTTTCATCCATCTTGCTTTGAAACTTGTGAAGATTCTTTTATTTAATCCATTAATTATATGGCTGAGAAAAGTATGTATTTATTTTGTTTTGCTTTGCTTTGGGAGGTGGCAAAGTTCTACTCAGGACTGATTTTGTCTTTGCCAGCCATTTATTTGACACAGGTTTGCTGTGGGAATTATAATGATTTCATAAGCCAATCGCATACAGGATAATATCTCTTAATAAGTCAAATTAAAAAATAGCATACTCCAAATAATTGACAGATTAATCACACTATTGTTGCAGGCAAGGGGAGATGAAAGAAATAAAGTCAAAATGTAATTTGAGGTGTGTCTTTTATATGAGTCTGGTTTCTCCAGAGAGGTGGCTTAACTACCCAGGAGGTGACTTCCAGCTGCCGGAGCAGAAATGCGAAGTCCCTTGTCACCTGAGCACTTTACCAGGGAACAGAGGCCCCTGCGCTGTTACCATCCAGGGGCTGCTGCACGTTTCAGCCCCACTGCCGACCACAGTCTGCTTGACCACCGCGAGAGCAAACGCCCCCACAGACTCTCCGTGGTCACAGTCTGAGGGTCCCCTCGCCAGTTCTTCCCCACGTGTTCTTCTCAGTAAGACCCCCGCGGGGCCCCTCCGCACCTGGGGCTGCGGGCTGTCACGGACGACAGAGGAGATGAGGCATCCCCACGCAGCTTGCTTCATTCTCAGAGCAAAACGACTTTCCTTCTAAAAGCGACTTGATTTGTCTTTGTCATAAACAAGTGGATTTGAAATCAGATTAAACCCAGACACTACAGGTCCCCTGTGATGGCCAGAGTGCCCCAAGCCCACCCTGAGAAGCTCAACGTCCTCATAGACCTCAGTTTTCTAGAGCAAAAATAATGCTATCAGCCCTTTATCTCTTAAGTGAATGTTCTGTGGTTTGGTTTGCATTCCCCCTGGGAGTGGGGATAGGCTGAGGAAGAAATCCACATTCATTATTGTCTGGAGTACAACCATTTATGAGAAGGTTGGCCAAGGACGGAGGATAAAGGAGCAGGTACTTAATCCCTATGGAGTTCAAGCCCAGTATAGAGGCTTGACCCAATTAAGGTAACTTCCTAACTTCTTAAGGCCTGAATGTGAATATGTGTGTGTATATACAGATTTGCATGCCATTCTTTTGCAGGGGTCAAGCTCATTCTTTCTGCCCAGCAGGAACATCTCATTCCCTCCCAACCTAGTCCCTCCAGCTTCAGGAGGCTGCTCCAGCTCGGGGGCACTGCAGGCCACAGCCGCTGCTTCTCCAGGTCCTCCCTAGTTTCATGGTAGTTTGTTCTTTCTTCTGCTCTTCTGGAACATACTACACATGCGTAGTCACCATGGACAAGCACACACACACACACACACACACACACACACGGTAGCCCCTTCTTCCTCACCAGCAGTTCCGTTTTTATTGTTGTTAGAGTCAACACTTTGCAGATGGGCGGGTCCTGTAGCTTTCTGGCCAGTAAGACACAGAAAGCAGATTTGGGGTGTGGCTGATGGATCCGAGAACTCTTTTGCTCTCTCCTTCTTTTAATTTAAAATGCAGACATGATGGCCAGAGCGTCAGTGAACACCTTGTAACAATGCTGCAAGGTACAGAAAGGGGCCCACTGTACCAGTCTTGGACCGCTTGCCTCAAGATTCCATGTTACGTTAGAGAAATGTAATCCCCTCCCGGCTGTAGGCCCCGGGCTTTCAGGTCCATGTGACTGATCTATTGCTCAGCCTGGCCCCATGTATGTGTTACTCGATGTATGGCAAGCATGTTACATATTCTCATTTCATCTTCATGAGCCATCGATACATCACTGTGCCCATTTTACAGAGGAGGAAAACAGTGCCAGACACGAAGTTACCTGCCCCAATCATTCTTACTTTTTATAACTTCAAGTTAGCCCGTTATTAACCAGTACAGCACGCTGCCCCCTTCACACTGCTTTTCAGAGGTCATTCTCTTTAGACGTGTTGCTGCAGTCAGCTCTGGGGCTGACTCTTGACACCAAAGCTTTTCTGGAGTCATATCTGGGTTCAGAGATGGCGTGGGCTCTTGAGTCACACTGTCTGAACTCAACTCTCAGCAGGACTAAAACTAACTATTCGACTTTGGTCCAGCTACTTAAACTCTCAGAGTCTAGTACCGAGGAAATGAGGCTGTGGCAAAAATGATGAAACACGTATTATTAACCAGTGAAAACTGTGTCCGATCATGATAGGCCTGCAATAAGAAAGCATTCACGGCTGCAATTGCTATACAGTCCTCCTAGCTTTAAGGAGCTTCTACAAATTAGGTTACAGGGTTTGTTTGTTTGTTTGTTTGTTTGTTTGCTTTTTAAATAATAACAGCCAGAGCTGGCTGGTGTGGCTTAGTGGATTGAGTGCTGGCCTGCCACCCGAAGAGTTGCTGGTTCGATTCCCAGTCAGGGCACATGCCTGGGTTGTGGGTCAGATTCCCAGTAGGGGGTGTGCGAGAGGCAACCACACATTGATATTTCTCTTCCTCTCTTTCTCCCTCCCTTCCCCTCTCTCTAAAAATAAATAAATAAAATCTTAAAAATAAATAAACAAATAAATAATAACAGCTAAAGGAACATTGGCTTTCACCACTAACTGGGAATGAAAATTTTAGTAACTTTTTGATAGCTACACTGAGTAAAGACTGAAGTAAAAGCCCAATTTGTGTGTTTGGGGTTGAGGGGATGGAAGGCAGGGAGAGAAAGAAAACAAATAATTTAAGGGCAAATGAAAAAAGTTAGTGTTCCATTCACTGAAGTGGGTGAACTCCTGATGGCTTTATAAAAGTAGACCATTCCAAGAATCTCGTGTAACAGGATGTTTTCCTCTCGGATGACAAAGCTAGAAAAAAACTGGAGAGCACCTAAGCTCAGAACTTCTGAGACCGACTGCCACTGGACAGCCAAGGGGGAGCAGAGACATAGAGCGAGGCAGGAGAATCATGACAGCTATGTGAATGAGAGTTTAGCAGAACTTAAAAAAAAAGGTATGCCAAAGACAATGTAATCAGTCTTCTGTTCAAGACATAGGACAGAGATGGAGACAGGCGTCTTTGTATTAAGGGAACACCTATTGAAAATATCTGGTGACAGAACTGGCAAGAAGAAAACACCCAAGTATAAAATGGAGGAAAAAGGAAAAGGTAAGAATCAAGATGGGAAAGCACTGAGGTCCAATTCCATAGTCTTTTAGCCGGCGTGTGATGTAACATTTTTAACAAGCAGTAAGCTGCTTTTGGTAATCCTGATACTCACCTACATATAGAAGAGATTTATGAAGGAATAAAATTTTGGAAAAGGTTCAAAACAAGAGAAGGAAATGGCTCAGGATCAAGATTCTAATTCAGTTTCCTGTCACTCAGCACACAATGACAACTTTAGTGGGGATGAGTCCATCAAGGACAGGTCCAGTTCAATTGCTTTTTTGTTTTACTAGTTCATTTTCCTCAAAAGTTATTATGTAATATTTAACATGTTCCCCAGCAGTAACCACCTGGATACATTTCTACAGATTATTTTCCACCCAAAGCAAGCTCAGTGGCTTACTGCCCCTAACTCCCACAATGGAGAAGTAAACTGAAAACTAGATGACTATTTTCTTACAGATGAAAAGCCACAAAACCTGAAAGCTTATCTTTCAGGGAAGAGGCTTGGCTTACCCGCCAATTCATAAGAATTTATAGTGTGACATAAAAAGACATAAAACAATTATTATACATACTTCAATGTGTTTGTTCTTTCTCCCCCTTTCCTCAACTATAGGAAATTGACTGACTTTCTACTTGATCTTCCACCCCAAAAATATCTGATTGGTCCTCATTAGGTGTCCTTATCTTTCTGTATCATCATGAATTGAGAGCTCTTTTTTAATGATGGCTCTTTAACATCTATCACACCCCCCTCCAGCAGAAGACTTTCATTTGCATCTTTGCAGATCTCCCCTGAGCACTGACTCTACTCCTGTAAATCTCAACAGTACTACCTGAAGAAAAAAGGGCCCGCTAAAAAAATTCACCGTGAATGTACTGGTATTTTATACGAAGAATACTGAAAATCGACGCAGTGGGCTTTTTCTGGGTAGGTGAGGATTCGGTCATTTACGGTCATCACTCGGCGCTGACCGGTGTGGCTCACTTGGTCGGATGTTGCTCTGCACAGCGAAAGGTCGCCAGACCCCTGGTCAGGGCACACGCCTGGGTTGCAGGCTCGGTCCGGTCAGGCACGTGGATTCACTGACGCTTGTCTCTCATGTTGACGTTTCTCTCCCTCTCTTTTTCCCTCCCTTCCCCTCTCTCTCAAACAAACAAACAACAAAAAAAAACATAAAATCTTCTAAAAAATAAAAAATAATAAAATCCCCATTCAAAGGTTAAAATCTCATTTAGAAAAAAAACATTGACTAAGTTTGGTTAGCAGTTGCCCCAAGCCCCACGTGACTAACCTGCCTTATTTTGTCCAACTTTATTACTCTCAAAGGACCATGTTATATGATTTTATACAAGAGTGTGCCCAATTATTTCTAAGTGGCAGAAATAATGCAAAGCACCAGATGTTTTATTAACCATGTACAGAAGGTAAGGATTTCTGGTTTCAGAAGAATGAGTACCTATGTTTAAGGCAATGCTTCACTGCCTGCCCCGTTCTCTGCCTGAGAACTGCATTGAATAACCGGACGTAACCCTCAACACAATATATAATGGGTGAACATGGCTTCGTAGAGAGGAGGAAGGTCAAAACCAAGTGCCTACAGAGGGGACACAGACAGGGAGGAAGCCAATGATTCCTGAAAGCCCCACTTTGAGGGAAAAGCCCACTTTGCTAACTAGGAAGTATTTACCAAGCCAAAGTCAGGGGTGATGGCAGAACAAAAACATTTTTCAGACAAAACGTTTACAGATTGATTGTATTCTTTCTCCTGGGGCTCCTGAAGGATATGGTCCATTAAAATTTAGCTGCAAAGCAGACAACAGGGACTCTGGCAGCAAAGAAAAGCAAAGGGGTCTGCCAGACTCTGGGAGAGAACGGGGTCGCAGGCGCACTGGCACGCAGTTCACGCTGCAGCAGGGCCGCAGAGGGCCGCAGGAGGGCGGTTTCCAGGAAGAACTGAAGCTAGTGTGTCACCCCAAGAGATCTGTCTTGGAGAAAAATGAGATTGGGAGACCTTTTCCAGAGATGTCAGAGGGGAGTGGAAGCTGTAGACATAGGTTCAAAAGTGTAGATATAGATTTTTTTAAACTAATAAAAATTCAAGAAAAATGAAAAGGTGTACAAAAAAGAAACTGCAATCATTCAAATAACTCTGAAGGACACTATTTCCATAGTCCTCACAGTGAAAAGCCTGAAAAATCATTTAAACTACCTATTGGGGAAAAGGGCAGAGGAAAGAAGGGATCTCGGAGTGCCAAAATGATCAGTTATCGTAACAGGAAGTCAATAGATGTCTAAAATGGATGAATCAAAAGAACACAGCACACACACACCTACTTGCGTAGAAGGCAAATAAAGTAAACTGCCGACAGAGTACAAAGTGATTGTTTCTGAGCAGAGATTGAGAAAGAGGTACAGGAGACTGATGCTTTTTAGTCTAAATCTTTTAGCACCATGTGACTTTTTTCATTTTGAGTGAATATTGGGGAAACATGGGTTAATATAAAATTGTATAGGTTTCAGGAATACAATTCTATAACACATCATCTGTATATTGCATTGTGTGTTCACCACACCAAGTCCAATGTCCCTCCATACCATTTATTTGACTTTTTAAACTAGGTACACAGGTTACTTCGCTACAATATGGAAAAATTTTTAAATGCCAACAAGTCATTTAAAAAACCTTTCTTACATTAAAATACCTCTCCCTTCTAAGGACTACATCTGAATTTATTTTTTAAAAATACAGCACAAAGATTAAAAAGATGCATTTTTAAAAACAGTAGATAAAATTAAATGTGCTAACTAAGCAAATTAAACACGGAGAGCAAAAACACTCATTTCCTATTCATGGCTTAAGCAAGCTGCATTTCCTATTTCTGACTTGACTTCCTGATTAAAGAAAAACCTCCTAGTAAACTATTAATAAAATGTCATTCTTGTCCACACACGCATACACACACATACCCCTAAAAGTATCACTCAAGGGGAATCAGAAAATGTTTCGTGAATATCACGATAGATATTAACCCATCTGGTCCTAAGAATGAGTCCTAGATACCATTTCAAAAATAACCTGAATGTGTCCAGAGCGAGCACTGCTCGGTTCTTCTGCCAAGTGCGTCCTGGGTGGCAAGGCAGCCTTCATGAAGGATGCCCTGACCCGGTGTCAGCCGCCTGCCTTGCCCCAAACAGTACTTGGGCAATCACCTGCTTACTTGTGTGGCTCTCCTCGTAGAGTGTGAGTGCCTCGCAGGCTGTGACCATGAGTCATCCACCTTAGCTGCTTCATGCAAACACCACCACCTGATAGCCAGTAGCTTCCCAATAAATATTTAACGAACCGCTTCCCTAAAGGGACCAGAGGTGACCTCTGAAGATGGTTCGCTATTCACTTGACCCGGAAAACACCACAAAATCATGCAAATCAAGAGGTTCAAATCTTCGTGTTCACTTTAAGGACACTTGTGAAACTGCCCAGGCCATCAAGGGTATGCATATTCAAAAAGCCACCAAGTATCTGAAAGATGTCACTTTGAAGAAGCCACGTGTCCCATTCCGCCGATACAATGGTGGAGTTGGTAGGTGTGCCCAGGCCAAACAGTGGGGCTGGACACAGGGTCAGTGGCCCAAAAAGAGCGCCGAGTTTTTGCTGCACATGCTTAAAAACACAGAGAGTAATGCTGAACTTGAGGGTTTAGATGTGGATTCTCTGGTCATTGAACGCATCCAGGTGAACAAAGCTCCCGAGATGCAGCGCACAACGTACAGAGCTCGTGGGCGGATCAACCCCTACAGGAGCTCTCCCTGCCACATCGAGACGATCCTCACTGAGAAAGAGCAGGTTGTTCCCAAACCAGAGGAGGAAGTTGCACGGAAGAAGAAGACATCCCAGAAGAAACTGAAGAAACTAAAGCTTATGGCCTGGGAGTAAATTCAGCATAAAATAAATAACTAATAAAAGTAAAAAAAAAAATTTAACGAACCAATGGACAAATCAGTGAGCGAATTACAGGAGACTCTTGTTCAACCTCCTTTGAAAATGTAAATCTAGGTAAGTATTTTTAAAAGAAAAGGATAAAA
>JAPYXV010005864.1:0-10214 GCA_028533065.1 Trachops cirrhosus | reverse complement strand
GTGGTGTTCTAGGCTTAACGTTGTGTTCTAGGCAGCAAGTCAGCTAACTCTAGGAGGCTTTGTATGTGTCAGTCAGTGAGCTTGGGTCTCTACATTTTCTTTTTATTATTATTATTATTATTAATTTTTATTTTAGTCATTATTCAGTACAGTTTCTATCCTTTATTCCCATTCCAGCCCACCCACCCATCCCTCCCCTCCTCCTACATTTTCTTGACGAATAACTGTTAGTCCACTCCGCTGTTACACAAATTTAACCCATTACCTATCCCATGCCCACTTGTATTATTTTATAATTGGACTCTGTAAATGGGCAAAACCAGTGTGATAACCCAGCAGGCTTTGTTTTGCCCTTAGAATCAGAAGTGGGCGGAGCTCCTGCTGAAATGTCCCAATCTGCCTGGTGCAGCTGCTTTCTCGGTGCCCTGGTCCTTAGCTTTTCCTTTCACTGGTTTCCTGTGACCCAGGTGCATTTTATCAGTGGAATGAGAACCAAGAATTCCACAGAAATGGACAGACACATTGAACTTTCTTTATCCTTGGCACTAATGGTTTGCATTCAGCCCTTCAAAACCACAACCGTGAAGACTGCCAGGCGTGTTTTCGCTCCTGCCCGACCTCCCCATCTTATCCTTGGGCTACTACATGCATCCTCGCGGGGCCTTGGGGTCCGACAGCAGCCTTTCCAGAGAGGGACCAACTCCCTGTGTCTTTTACCCTTTCTCCCTCTTTCGGTCCCTTCCAGCCTCACCTGTCCTTTAATCCCCATACTGTACCTTGGCTCAGGTCCCTCTGCACCAGACGGCACCCCCTGCCCAGCTTATATTCCAGGACATCTGGTGTCCGTCTCCAAAGATGATCTTGCCTCCTCTTATGGTCCCTCCCGCTCTGCAGTCTCTCAATCAAAGTGCCCTTCATTTGCTGTTGAAGTGCATGATATAGTGTCTTCTTCTGTGGGGAGATTTCTAAATGCTTGAATTGTTTAGGTAGCATTTTAAATACATCACCTTATCCCATTTGAAAAAATTATGAGATCATATAGAAAAAAGTTTTTCTTGGATTCAACTCCTTCCTAGTTTTTTTTTCTTTCTGTGTTCATCTTGGCTTTGGTGAAGCACCTATAAAAACTCTTCAAGTCACAGGGAAAGAAAGTTATTTCTGTTGAGGCCACAGGCCATCACTGTCTCAACATCCTATCAAAGGAATGTCCTTGTGGAGACTGGTCTTGCCTCTGTGGCTCCACTGGACTCAGAGCACAGAACTTTCCAGTTAGATGTTCTCTCGTAGATTCAGCTCCTTCCTCCCTTCCCACCGCCTTCCTCTCCTCTCTGTGCATTCTGATCGGGGTCTGGGTCCGCGCTACCTGCTGGTGATTCAGCAATGAGTACGATGTTTTTGGCCTCAAGAAGAGGTCATGGTAGAGCAGAGGGAAGAGACATCTGAGAGACTAATCTGACAAACGCAATGTCTCTGCTAAGAATAAAATGTGAAGGGGGCCCACTGAGGAAGCAGAGCAGTTACCTGGAGGAGGAGTGTGTGTTCACAGAGAAAGTGAGCTTGACTGGGACCCCAAAGTTAGGGAGGGGCTTGTCAGGTGGGAGAAGGAAGGCAAGGGGGGCGTGGACTTTGGTGCCACGTGTCCTGATAGGCCGGGAGGCCGCTGTGTCAGGATGGGGATAGAGAGGCTGGACGTGTGTTCTCTAAAATTTCCTGGTGTTTCAGCACATACAGCATATACACCCTTCCAGGTGTTTAAAAATCAGCTTCACATTAGCATATGCATGAATATAGCTATAACTGCATGCAATTATAGTCTAGATTTTCTGGCCTCATGATTTGTGGGTACTTTTCATTTATCCATGATGCTGGTAAAAGATGTTGCGAAGTAACATCTTGATGCTGGTAAAAGATGTTTAGATGGTTTGAGTTTTTTTCCTGTTAGATTTTGCATTTGAAAGTAGTTCCATTGTGTCAAAATCAGAGTTTCTGTACCAAGTCGTCACAGAGGCACGTGGTTTTCTTCTCCCCATGGTGGATCTCTTTGTTGTTTTTCACCAACCGCCTGAAGGCAGTTCCTTCCTTCAGCGGACTGAGTGCCTCTCGCATGCTGAGCAGCGGGAGAGAAACGGAACTCACAGACCCTGCTCTTAGGAGAGGGATCAGTGGGTGAGCATGGCCGTGTGTCTGCCAGGGCTGTGCTGACGACAACATGCCCAGGGAGCAGGGGAGGACCCTTCTCGTGGTGGCAATGGGGACAGGTGGCTGATAGGGTCGCAGATCATGGGGGGTTTTCTGGAAAACGAATCCTTGAATGGAGTCTTGAAGGTCGGATAAAAATTAGCCTGCTAATGTAGCCAGGGGCCGAGGGAGTGGTATCTGAGCAGAAGGAAAAAGCACAGAGACACGGCACGCGTGGGGAACCACTTCTCCAGGGTTGGTGTGGAAGCTGGGTGCGGAATTGGTGAGAGATGGGGCAGCCAGCGCCAGACCATGGAGAGTCTTGGGTGATGGGTGAAGGAGCTTTCATTTTGTTATCAAGTTGTGGGGAGTCACTGAGACGCAAGGCTAGAGCTAGTGGTGGGGGGCCTGGGCGGTCACACACATGTGTTGTCCTGGCAGAGTGAGGCCTGTGATGCGGGGGGTGGGGAGGAGAGGTGCTCCCCGAGGGGGCCAGCTGGAACGGTTGGGGACACCAGGGTGGTGGACGACGTAGGAGCCCTGGGCTGCCACTATATGGACAGAGCACATTGAATGGCCCAGGTATTTAGAATGTGCCTATTTTAACTAAACATCTTAAGTAAATCCCAATGCCGTGCATTTCAGATAGTTAATCCTGAGTGCTGAGCAAAGTGTGATGTTAACTCTGCCGGCAGGCAGCACTGAGAACATAGGAAAGGTTCCCGGGGACGACCGCAGAAAACTAGAAGGAGAAACGCAAAGCCTTGCCACTGTAACTTGAACTTGTTTCTCTCTCACAACGTCAGGATGGTTCAGCAATTTGCCGTGGACTTTGAGAAGAGAATCGAAGGCTCGGGGGACCAGGTAGACACCCTGGAGCTCTCAGGGGGTGCGAAAATCAATCGGATCTTCCACGAACGCTTTCCCTTTGAAATAGTGAAGGTTGGTACCCACGTTACTGTTTCCTGTCCTGTTTCACTTCATTTCCACATTGCATTCTACGTCACTGTTCGCGGAACGTTGCAGAACTGGTCTGGGACTAAGACAGTTCTTTGAACGAAAGCCTTCACACTCAGGTAATGAAGTTTAGGAGAGAAATATTTTTTACCGGTGGTCCCGATTTTATTACACGAGATCTGATGACATTTCAAATTATCTCAGCAAATACTAATTGTGTTCCTATGATGTTTATTTGTTGTCTAGTTAACTTAAAAATATTTCTTGAGCACTTACTCTGTGCCAACGTTCTAAGTCCAGTGATCAGGACAGAGACACTGTCTGGTGGGGAAAGAAAGACATAAAATTCACTAATTGACAAAGTAAGAAAATCTCAAGTGTTATTATGTAACGTAGCAGGTGGGGACGGGGGAAGGCTCGGAGTCACTTTTGATGGGACGTTCAGGCAAGGTGTGTCTGAGTAGGGGGCATTGGAAACAGGACCAGAATGGCATGAAAAGATCAGCTGGGCATCTGGGGGAAGGGTCGTTCAAGACAAGCAGCCGAGGACAGGCCCCAGGTGAGCACCTGTTCACAGGTGACGGTCAGGGGGCTGTGCTGGGCTGACTGGAGGAAGGAAGGGCCCCACTAGGGTGGATTTGTGACTTTGGAAGTAGGGTCCACAGGGCTTGGACTGAATCTGGGGGATGCAAAAAAGAAGAATTTTTAAGATGACTCCCGAGGTCTTGGCTTACACAGCCGAGCAAACGTTAGTGCCCATCAGGTGAGGGGCCCCGAGGGGAAGCCGCGCTCGTGGGTAAGCATGGAGCCTGTGCTGTTTGAGGCGCTCAGTAGGCAGCTAAGTGGTTCAGGGACTGGGCTGCTTCTGTCCTGGTGTGGGAGGCAGAGGGGTAAACAGAGAGTTTCATTAACATGTGCTAAGCACAGTGATAAACTGCAGCCCAGGGTGCTATGGAAACACCGCCCCCAGATGTGAATCCCGGCCCGGGAGTGTCCAGGAGCCTGGCTTCCCAGCGGAGTCTGGAAGGATGAGCAGCTCGTTAGGCAGGAGGAGGTGAGGGAGGGGGAGGCCACTCCAGACCGAAAGGGAGGACTGGGAAAGACTGAGCTGTGGGTCCCGCATGTGGGCAGGGAACAAAGCCCTTCACGGTCATGTAGACGGACAGCCGGGCTGGAGGGGCCCAGCCTCGGGAGTCGGGGGCTGCACCAAATGTTCTCTTGATACCCTTCCAGGACTAAGCTTCGTGACACTTTGATCCTACTTCCAAATAAATTTCAGGTACCTAGTAACTTCTGGGAAATTTTTACACAGCCATCTATCTATCCCGCGTGGGATTGGTAAAATATTGTTCATTTCCTCCCAGAAAGAGGCCTGGAACTCAGGTGGTTAAAAGGCCGGGGAGAAAAGACAGTCATTGTTCACCTCAGCACAGCTGGGCCGCTGTTGCATGTCAGGTGACACTCTTATTTATGCATTCGTCTGTGGATACATTTCCTACATTTAGCAAAAGAATGAAGAATTATAGCTTTCAAATGAACGGTCAGATTTATGTCCAGAAGGCATCCTTTATGCACAGCATTCCTACCTAGAAATGAGTTAAAATCTGCTGCCCTGAAATGAAACTCCCAGAAATCCCTGAAGTTCTCTGTTGCCTTGAACTTTACATAAACAGATGTTTTGACCATCTGGGTTTAAGTTAGGGAAGACATGAGCATCCATTTATTACTAACAAAGTCAAGTTATTCTCATTCTTTAATGTTTCGTAGTATTGTTACTCAGTGGAATTAAGTGTCGTTAACTGTGGCCCATTTTGCATCTGCAGATGGAGTTCAATGAGAAAGAACTGCGACGAGAAATAAGCTATGCAATCAAAAATATTCACGGTATCAGGCAAGTGATTCACATGTTCCTTGTCTTCGGTTCTGGCTACTAAAGGAAGATGAATGTTTATAAATGGCTGGCGAAGGAGGCTTTTCACCGTCTGAGCCCAGTGGGGTCCAGAGGTGGGGGGAAGAAGCAGGAAGTCCTAGTGTGGGTACCGCGGTAATTGCCTGTACCGCCACACTCGGTCTTTTTCATTAGAAAAACAGAAACCCTTCTGCAATCATGCCCCTGGGCTCGCACGGCCAGGACCCCTGTCCTCCAGAGCCCTCTGTCTCGGGGAGGGGGGCCTGGCAGGCCATCAGTCATCATGACTCACACAGGGACGGGACAGAGTGACCACGTCTGGCCTCGTGGAGCAGGGTTGGGAACAGTCAATGAAGGTGGTAACTTTGGAGTTGAACCTTGTCTGTTTAGAGGACAGGAATGACTTCAGCTGACAGCAGTGTGCTGTGTGCGTTCATGTGTCTGTGTGTGTCTGTGTGTGTGTGTGTGTGTGTATAGGGTAGGGGGCAATGGAATGAGATGTGAGAGGGTGGAGCATTGTCAGGGCTGGAGGGTGAAAGACAGGACTTAGGAAAGGAGCGGTGTGAACACAGGCAGAGGTGGCGGCTGTAGCCCGTGGTCACGGAGCAGGGGGTCACGCACGCTGACTGCAGGCAGGAATGTAGACAGAAGAGCAGAGGACATGAGTCTGGGAGTGGCCCTTGTGCCTGAACTTACCCTTGTGTAAAGTGGTATTATATATGTTTACTTTCTTTAAATAACTATGATAGGAAAAAAGGAATTTAAACCACACATTTCTTGAGTTCATTACAGAAGCCTAAACAAAGTGTGATGGAGCATGTGTTAGGTGTCCTGAGTCAGGGTGACTTAGGTTGCTGGCTTCACGATTTTCCCATGGGAAGAAGGCGCCCCCTGTCTGTTGGCAGCAGTGTCCCCGCTGCAGCCGAGTGTGCTGCGTGTGTGTGTGTGTGTGTGTGTGTGTGTGCGCCCTGCATACACAGGGCCAGGCGGCGGGAGACTCTCTGGGGCACTTGACGGTGACGGTGACTGTGACTGTGATGGGTGATTCTCCAAAGGAGTCACGACATTTGAATTGGCTGTCATTTCAAAGTTGAGACCGTCTCTAGGTACGTCTGTGTTCACCAAGGGAAAAGGAGGAAGCACCCATGAGCACACCCAGCGCCTCCCGCCAGCCGCGGGCCTTCTGAGCTCCCTGTTGGCTCCCGCCCCCTCCGTCCCGTCCAGACGGTCTCTGCCATTGGACGACGTCTTGCTCTTTACCTGGGCAGGGCTCGTGTTTGAACGTGCCTATCACATCACAGTTTGGGGGTCACAGAGCACTTGTACTTAGCCAAATACAGCGCTGTCCTTGGCTTTCAAAGCTCCCCATGAGTTCATTTTTGTTGACTGCCGACTGCCAAAGCTCAGCGATTCAGCGTAGATTTCCGATTTGCACGTCAACCAACAGGAGAGATCGGTTGTTACTGTCCTGCAGTTGATTTGCCTGTCAGCTGTGATGATGTACATAAGACACACTAATGGCACGCTTATTTAGGCCCTAAAGGTCGCGTGTGGAAAGCGTTGTTCCCAGTTGATTCTGTTGGATGTTTGCATAGTAGAAACCTCCTGGTCCACTGAGGGCCCGATGGGCCCTTTGTTCTGCAAACACTGAGGACCGGCGATGAGCCCGGGAGGGAGACAGTCTGGTGGGACAGACACAGATAAGTGCGACAGTCACATGTCCTAGTGGAGTGGTAACGGGACTGAAACATGCGCTCGGACCACTGCCGTGAAACAGGGTGTGGGAGTCTGGAGGAGGAAGGCCTTGTCGGCAGTCAGCCGGGGCCAGCGCTGTAGGAAGTAGTGTTTTGATCTGGGCTTGAAGCACAGGTGAGATGTGGAGGGGCTGAAACGCGGGGGAGGCTGAACTGAACCCCACAGACGAAGGCAGAGAGACGAAATACTGGTGTGAGTGTTTGTGGAAAGGCAGGTGGTCCGGTGTGGCAGCAACACAGGGTGCATGAGAAGAAGGAAGAAAATATAAAAGGAAGGGTAGGGTCGGAGGGGGAAATGTTCAATGTGAGACTGAGCCGTGTGGGTTTCATTCTGTATCCAAGGTGAGAAATTACAGCTCCGGTCTCGTATGATCACTGCAGTGAGAACAGAGCTGAACGAGGGTGCTCGGTACCTGATTAGGAGGGACACAGAGTGGAGCTGGTAAGGAAAGGAAGCGTTAAAGAAGTTCCCCCAGAGAGACGCCGTGGAGCCGAGTGCTGGAGGAGGAGACGTTAAGTGAGGAGAGGCCAGAAGAGAAAGGGAGGGCGGTCTGGGAGTGGGGAGCCGAATGCAATGCCCAGAGCTGCCAGGACCACTGATGCGTGGGGCCCGGGGCCCCTCTTACTGGCTTGTCTCCATGGACCCTTTGTCTAAACGTGCATAACCATCTTTCACGTTTCACGAAATACACACAAACACACACACACATCTGCTTTCCCGAGTGCCTGCACAGCACAAGACAAGCATCGTTACCATACCAACTGGAGCTCATTCCAGCCGAAGGAAAAAGGCACCTGTGGTTTTGGCTATTGTCCGTTATTTTTGTAAACTCACCGTTTCGCCATCCTGGGTCCCAGGTTAGTGTCATTTCACCGCTTTGTCCTCCAGCTCCCCGGGACCTCAGACGGGGGCCCACTGAGCTCGCCATGACACAGCTGCCCAGTTGCGTGAACTGTGGCAGCATTAAAAAATGAGGACCGTTTCTGCACCTCGCAGGACAAGGGAGGGCTGCTTCCGGAACACTTTAGAAACAGAAGCGTCCGTCGAGGACCCCATTTCTGTCCCTGTTTTCTCCTCTCCCGCTGCCGTGCGGCTGAGAGACGAGGCGAATTACAGCCAATAAGGCTGGGTAGTATGCCGTGTAAACATTTTGGGAACTATTTTTAGGCAATGCTCATCATCTATAGAACAGAATTTATTATGGAATATATGTATTAAAGGTATCATTACAAATGCTACTGCGGCAAGAATGAATCATGTTGTAACCTTTAAACTAGGGTATTACAAGCTTTCTTCAAGTGGCCTGTCAATTAAAACACTTCCGGACCAGTACTTGGTGGCGTTCATGTCACAAATTTAACGTGGGCTCTCCTTCTTCCGTGCAGGACAGGGCTGTTTACCCCAGACATGGCCTTCGAAGCGATAGTCAAAAAGCAAATTGTGAAGCTGAAAGGGCCTTCCTTGAAGAGCGTGGATCTGGTGATGCAAGAGCTGATCAACACTGTCAAGAAGTGCACCAAAAAGGTGAGCTCGAATCACTGAGCCTTCCGACCAGTCCCTGTCTGGCTCACCCTTCTCTCCTGTCCCGCCGCGTGCCTCCCTTTGCCTGACCCCCCTCCCCCACTTTGTTCCCAAAGGTGGTGTGTTTGCTCAGGGGGAAGCCCTGGGAAAAGTGCTGAGTGGGGAATGATTTCCTGATAGGCGGCGTATTTTCTCCTCCCACCCTGTGCTAAGTAGTTGCTTAAGCAGGTGAACAGCACTTTATAAGAATTAGGTGAATGCCCTAAACTAATTTTTCTCTGGTGCGTAGATGGGGGTAATCGTTAGGGGATGGGACTCAGTGATACTGCGTATATTAGTATTGTGTAAGGAACTACTCCTAAGTTTACACAGATTGCACTTGACCCTGGACACCCTGGGGAGGGGCAGTGTGGTCTCGTAGTGGAGCTGAACCTCTGAGGTCCAGTTGCCTCGATTCCCATCCTGGCTCCTCGACTTGCTCTGTGACCGTGTGCATCACACTTGATCCCTGGGCCCCTGTGACTTGTCTGTGAAATGGGGATGAGAATGGTCATCCAAGGGCTACTCTGGTGAGGATTAAACAAGGTGACGTCTGAAAACCACAGGTCTCCTCACACACGGATGGACTGTAGTAACTGCTCAGTAACTGATGGCTAATCTATCAATGGCTGTCACTCCCTCGTGACACCTGTGGAGTCTGTGATGTAGACTGTGGCGAGGGAGAGGCTTCCCAGTCTGGGGGCTCCTCACAGAGCACGTTGGCCGAAGTGTGCTGGCTGCCCTCCATTCTGTGGGGACAGGAGGGGGGCACCCTGTCCTGGAAAAGGACGAGGGGAATCAGAGATGCTGCTCAGGGCGGGGCAGGCCAGCCTCATGACAGGCACCTCTGGTCCTCTGATCATTTCGTGATGGCACCGATACTTTCTGGTTTTTTTGTCCCGTCCTGTCCCCCTTTCTGTGTGGCCCCCAAAAGCTACCTCTCTGAAAACCCAGTGGGAAGCCAACAGAAGAATGAGAGACAGAGATCATGAATGAACATGAATTTTGGCCACCAGGTACTGGCAGAACAACTCAGATGGAGAAAAATGGAAGTGGTGCAAGAGGAAAGCGGCGGGAAGTCCTAGACGTCAGGGCATAAAAAAAAAAGAAAAAGCCCAGGCTTTCTGCTCCGAGGCCAGCTCAGGGCCCAGAAGTGGCTCGGGGTGGGGGTGGACCCCTCTCCAGGCCTCCCACAATTCTGTCACCATGCTCCTTGAAGTCCTAGCCTCTGTTCTCCAAAATGGGGGAAGCCATAGACATGACAGGGCTGAGGAAGGGGAAAAGAGGGAGGAAAAACACAGTCTTTATACCATTTGGAAACCTGAAGCCGGTCAATGAATAGTATTTCCCATCCCCTGTCCTTGCCTATGCGTTGAAATGCACTCAGTCTTGTCATCCGTCCAGGTAGTGCCCCCCTCCCCGCTCACTAACTTAGAGAATGAACCGATGCTGCCTTCTCTGGTAGCCCGTGGCCTGCCTATCTCAGCACGCAGGAGTCCTCGGCCAGAGAGGCCCCTCCCTCTCCCCACCCCAGGCAGCCCCACCCCCCCTGCTGAGCTGTCCTCTTCCCCAGGGCCTGTGGTGTTGCCCCTGTCCTCAAACCTGTTAGCCACTTGTGGTTCCTATCTTACCTCTGTAGTTTAAGTGAAGGGTGACTCCGGTGATCCAACGCAGAGAAGACTGAGCTTTGTGTCTGTGAAAACCCAGCTCTGGAAAGACTGGATCAGCTCCGTAAGCTCTGCCGTGGACTAGGTCTAGGCGGGGCAGCACTGACAGATGTGGGGGAGTCGCACCAGCCTAGATGGGCTCTGCATTCAATGTGTCCCTCTCCCGCAAGGAAGGTGACCTGGAAACT
>JAPYXV010005863.1:0-10214 GCA_028533065.1 Trachops cirrhosus | reverse complement strand
ACATATTTCTTCCAAATAAAGGCTGCCCAGTACATCACAACACTTCAACACACAGACACACACACGAATGGCAACTATGTGAGGTAACAGATGTGCTAAATTAACTTCATTGTAGTAATCACTTATATAAATATCATTTTGTTGTACATTTGAACATATACCAATTTATTAATCAATTATACCTCGATATTAAACCTCGATAAAGCTGGGGAAAAAATTAATCCTAGCTGTTCTATTATCTTTCCTTTTGGCCCTTCCCCCAGGACCCGTCTTCTGCCATCTTCCAGCCCCAGTGAGGCAGGGGTCAGCACAGGATTAGCCAAGGTTCTGTATTACTTGTGATAGCTCCTTACATCCCTGTAACAACAGGACTGCCTAGTATCAGACAAGAGCCCCTTATTTTAGAGGCATAATTAGATTTATTACTTTAACTAAAAGTAACTGTTGATTTGAACAAACAACAGAAACTTTTGTGTGCAAAGTTGTAGTAACAGCCAAGAGAGTTGGGAAGAGGTTGCATAAGGCTTATTATAATAATTCTCTGGGGATCATAAACCCCAACAAGCTTGGGAGAAGAGTAGATCCCTTAAGAAAACAAAGCAGCAACCAAAATCTTTCAACCCTGATGTCACCTCTGCAAAGAGATGTGTTTATTCCAGAAGTAGTTCTCCCACTGTCTCCTGGAGCCTGATTGCCCACAGAAGAAATATCCTCTCTCAGAGAGTGGGCCAATGTGAAGATGAAATAAAAGCCTTTATCATCAAAATCACCCCCATTACTCTAAGGGGAGGATGAAGGAAGATTGCACCAAATGACTGTGCTTTTCCAAGGTGGTTCCTAGGACGAACGTGCTGAAAATTGAAGATTTTGAAACATTCTTGAACTCATCAGATCCTGTGAGCTGAATGATGACAAAGCCCAAGGAAACCACTGTCCTACCCGTGGAGGACAGCTGACCACTGAGGACACTTTGGAAAGGGACAGATGTCCTTAGAGAATACCATCAAATTCATAAAAAATGGAGATCTCACACCAGCAGTTTGAGATCTGCATTTAGAACCCACAGGCAACATTGTAACCTCAGGAATTACCCCTGGGAACCAGGTATTTTCCTCAATCCTCTAAGTAGTGTAGTTGGGATGGCCTGACCAGGACTTCCCCAGAGGCCTGCTAGACACCTGACCTTGAACCTGCGGAGGAATCTCTGCCTTGGTGCTGCCAAGGATGGCAGAGCAATGCTGGCTTCCTCAAACCCTGCTCTTCCGGTCACTCATTTTTCACTTTCCTTTCTAAGATGTGGCACATTGAGCATATGCACTGGTCTCATTTGTAACTTTAGCCCCACCATCCAAGTCAATGCTCGGCAAGTTGAAGTTCATCCATCAGAGCCATTAAATTACTCCTGTTGGGGAACTTTGCCTGTTCCACCATGCACTCTGTGAAACTGTCCCCTTGAAAAACCCAAAGCTCTAGACAACATTGAGCCTGGGTGAAACTCTTAATGTTCTTTCTTAGAGGGAGAAGATCCCACCCTCTTTCTAGGTGTGCTAGAACTGTTCAGAAGACCATGCAGTTCCAGCTGTAGCAGGACAAACCTCCAGGGCATCTGTAGAGTCTTTCCCACTGGGGCCTGGCACTGGGTGACAGACCCTTAAAACAATGAATGGTCAGTGGATGGTGCAACCATGTCTGGCTCTCAGGCTGCCAAGCAAGTCTCTCCTTTTATTTATCAAGCAGATAGGATAAAGGGGGAAATTCCTGGAATTCATGAAATGGCCTTTTCCCCTTTGTACCTGGAAGGCCCCCCAGCTGCTGATCTCTGGCTTAAAATAGGTGAAATAAATAAATAAATAAATAAATAAATAAATAAATAAATAAATAAATCCGACCCTGAAGTTAGTCAGCAGTCCTGTCTATGTGCTATCTGCTTGGGTTGGTCACACTGTCTTTTCATAGTTTATCTGTGCTAAACTCATGATTCAATGTGAACCTAGAGCTTTCTCCTCCTCACCCATTCACATCTAACTCTTCCTCATCTTAGTCTCTATTCCCATCTTCCTCTCAATGTGTCCTACCCAAGACTTCACCTAAATAATGCCCATTCTATTAACTCCTGATGATGTTTCTGAGTATATTTGTATTGGATCTTGCTCCTGTTCTGAAAAGAGCTGGATAAGTTTCTTAGCCACCTGGGGTCAACTTTGAACCAAATTATTAAGCTGCAGGGCTTCCTTTTCAAACTGCTAATAAATCTAGACAACGTTGAGCCTGAAATAACCAGTGGAGAATAGCCCTAGCTATATCCTCAGAGGCTGACTGATAATTTCGTGTTCTTTAATAACTGTCAGTAGCTGTTAGTTATAACAGTAGTTTGTAGAATAACTTTGAATAGTGTAGGCTGTGCTAAAAAGAAGACAAAACCACAAAAAGGAAAAGTTTATACAGTTTACTATTTCATCCTCTTTACTCATATCCCCTAGCATTTCCTTCATCCAAAGTACCTAAACTGGGTCCCAATCTTATTCTCTAGTAGCTGGCAAATAATTCCTACAGCTCTGCCTGATAATTATAGTAGTGGTTGTTACTTAAGAAAAGGAACTTCCAAGGACACTGACTTTTTACATTGAATTTATTGGGGTGACATTGGTTAATAAAATTATATAGGTTTCCAGTGTACAATTCTATAATACATCATCTGTATATTGTATTTTGTGTTCATCACCATAGGTCAAGTCTCCTATCGCCATTTATTCCCCTTTACCCCCTCTACCTCCCTCATTTCCCTTTTCCCTCTGGTAATCACCATACTGTTGTCTGTGTCTATGAGTTTTGTTTGTTTGTTTGCTTGCTTGCTTGTTTGCTTAATGCCTTCACCTTTTTCACCCAGCATCTGTACCCACTCCACTCTGACAGTTGTCAGCCTCTTCTCTGTCTCTGAGTCTGTTTCTATTTTGTTTGTTACTTTATTTTGTTCATTAGATTCCACATATAAATGAAATAATATGATACTTACTCTTTCTCTGACTGGCTTATTTCACTCAACATTATTAAATAACTCAATATTATTTCAATAATATTCTCCAGGTCCATCCAAGCTATAGCAAAAGGTAAGACTTCTTTTTTATGACTTAGTACTCCATTAAGTAAATGTACCACAGCTGTTTTAATCCACTCACCTACTGATGGGCACTTGGGCTGCTTCCAAATCTTGACTATTGTATATAATTCTGCAATGAACATAGGGGTGCATATATTCTTTCAAATCAGTATTTTGAGGTTCTTTGTATATATTCTCAGAAATGAAATCACTGGGTCATAAACCATTCCATTTTTAATTTTTTTAGGTAAATCTATACTGCTTTCCACAATGGCTACACCAACCTTCATTCCCACAACAGTGCATGAGGGTTCCGTTTTCTCCACATTCTCTCCAACTATTTGCTGATTTATTGATGATAGCCATTCTGACAGGTGTGAGGTGATACCTCATCATTTTAATTTGCATTTCTCTGATAAGTAGTGATGTCGAGCATCTTTTCGTATGTCTACTGCCATCTGTTTCTCTTCTTTGGAGAAGTGTGTATTCAGGTCCTTTGTCCATTTTTTAACTGAATTGTTTGGGTTTTGGTGTTGAGTTGTGTAAGTTCTTTACAAATTTTGGATAGTAACCAAAATCAGATATATCCTTGGCAAATACATTCTCCCATTCAGTGGGTTGTCTTTTCACTTTATTAGTGGTTTCCTGTATTGTGCAAAACTTTTTTAGTTTGATACAGTTCCATTTTTTATTTCATCTTTTGTTTCCCTTGCTTAAGGAGATATATCAGAAAAAAATATGGCTACAAGAAAAGTCCATAGGCTTTTACTGCCTATGTTTCCTTCTAGAATTTTTTTATTGTTGTTCAGCTACAGTTGCCCCAACTTTTCCCCATTGTTCTCCCCTGCCCTGTCCCCCTACACTCCCATAGTCAATCCTCCCACAATGTCCATGCCCATAAGTCCTGTATTTGTGTTCCTTTGCTTGCCCTTTCCCCTTCTGTCCCCCATTATTCCCCCCTGCCTCCCCCCTGGTCACTGTCAGTTTGTTCTTTTTTTCCAAGTCTCTGGTTCTATTTTGCTCACTGTTGTGTTGATTAGGTTCCACTTTAGAGATGAAATCATATTGTTTCTGTCTTTCACTGACTGATTTATTTCACTTAGCATAATGCTCTCCAGGTCCACCCATGCTGTCACGAAGGGTAAGAGTTCCTTCTTTCTCTCTGCTGCATAGTATTCCATTGTGTAAATGTACCACAGTTTTTTGATCCACTCATTTACTGATGGGCACTTAGGCTGTTTCCAGTACTTGGTTATTGTAAATAATGCTGCTATGAACATTGGGGTGCATAGGTTCTTTTGAATTGGTGATTTAGTATTCTTAGGGTATAGTCCCAGCAGTGGGATCACTGGATGGAAAGGCAGTTCCATCTTTAGTTTTTTTAGGAAATTCCATATTGTTTTTCATAGTGGCTGCACCTGTCTGCATTGCCACCAAGAGTGTACTAGGGTTCCCTTTTCTTCACAACCTCACCAGCACTTATTTTTTGTTGATTTATCAATGATGGCCATTCTGACTGGTGTGAAGTGGTATCTCATTGTGGTTTTAATTTGCATCTCTCTAATGGCTAGTGATGGTGAGCATTTTTTCATGTGTCTATGGTTTTGAGTCTAACATTTAAGTCTTTAATCCATTTTGAGTTTATTGTTGTGTATAGTGTAATAAAGTGGTCTAGTTTCTTTCTTTCTTTCTTTCTTTCTTTCTTTCTTTCTTTCTTTTTTTTATGTGTCTGTCCAATTTTCCCAACACCACTTATTGAATAGACTATCTTTACTCCATTGTATGTTCTTGCCCCTGTGTCAAATATTAGTCGATTATGAAGGCATGGGTTTGTTTCTGGGCTCTCTATTCTGTTTCACTGATCTATATGTCTGTTTTTATGCATAATGTTTTGATTACTATGGATTTGTAGTATAGTTTGATATCAGGTATTGTGATTCCTCCAACTTTGTTCTTCTTTCTCAAGATTGTTTTGGCTATTCAGGGTCCTTTGCAATTCCATATAAATTTTTGGAATATTTGCTCTAGTTCTGTGAAATACACCATTGGTATTTTGAAAGGAATTTTGTTGAATCTCTACATTGCTTTGGGTAGTGTGGATATTTTAATGATTTTAATTCTTCCTATCCAGGAACATGGTATGTGCTTCCAAGTGGGAAGCACTTATTTGTATCTTCAATTTTTTTCTTCAGTGTTTTACAATTTTCTAAGTACAGGCCTTTTACATCCTTGGTTAAATTTATCCCTAGGTATTTTTTATGCAGTTATAAATGGGATTGTTTTCTTAGTTTCCCTTTCAGATAGTTCATTATTGGTGTATAGAAATACAACTGGTTTCTGAATATTTATTTTGTATCCTGCTAATTTACCAAATTCAATGATCAGTTCTACTAGTTTTTTGGTGGAATCCTTAGGTTTTTCTATATACAGTATCATGTCATCTGCATATAGTGACAGTTTTACTTCTTCCTTTCTAATACAGATACCTTTTATTTCTTCTCTTTGTCTGATTGCTAGGGCTAGGACTTCCAATACTATGTTGAATAAGAGTGGTGAAAGTAAACATCCCTTTGTTGTTCCCTATGTTGACTGTGTGCTTGTCATATGTGGCTTTTACTATGTTAGGTGTGCCCCCTCTCTTCCCACTTTGCGAGATTCTTTATCAAAAATTGGTGCTGGATTTTACCAAATACTTTTCTGCATCTATCGATATGATCATGTGACTTTTATCCTTCATTTTGTTTATGTGGTATATCACATATATTGATTTGTAGATATTATATCAACCTTGCATCCAAGGAATAAATTTCACTAGGTCATGTTGTATGATGTTTTTAATGTATTGCTGGATTTCGTTTGCTAATATTTTGTTGAGGATTTTAGCATCTATGTTCATCAAGGGTATTGGCCTATAATTTTTTTTGCAGTGTCTTTACCTGGTTTTGTAATAAGGGTAGTGCTGGCCTTATAAAATGAGCTTGGGAGTTTTCCCTCCTCATGAATATTTTGTAATAGTTTGAGAAGGGTAGGATTTTAGTTCTTCTTTGATGTTTGATAAAGTTTACCTGTGAAGTCATCTGGTATGGGACTTTTGTTTGTTGGGAGTTTTCAAATTACTGCTTCAATTTCACTAATTGTAATCTGTCTACTCAGATTCTCTAATTCTTCCCAATCCAGTTTTGGAAGATTGTGTGTTTCTAGGAATTTACCCATTTCTTCCTGATTGTCCAATTTCTTGGCAGATAGTTGTAATGTTTTCTTACAATCCCTTGTATTTCTATGGAGTCAGTTGATATTTCTCCTCTTTTATTTCTGATTTTATTTATTTGGGTTCTTTCTCTCTTAATTTCTTGATGAGTTTGGTTAAAGTTTTGTCAACCTTTTTTATTTTTTTAGATTATATTTTATTGATTTTGCTACCCCAGCTCTCCTGATTTTTCTGCCTTTGTTCCCCTCCACCCAGTACCCTCTACTCCCTCAGGCAATTCCCACAGCATTGTTCATGTCCATGGGTCATGTGTATACATTCTTTGGCTACTCCACTTTCTGTACTGTACTTTACAGTCCTGTGGCTATTCTGTAACTACCTATTGGTATTTCTTAACTCCCTCACCTTTTCACCCATTCACCCACACTACCCTCCCATCTGGCAACCATCAAAATGCTCTTCATATCCATGATTTGTCTCTGTTCTTCTAACTTATTTAGTTTGTTTCTTAGATTCAGTTGTTGATAGATATGTATTTATTGACATTTTATTGCTTACAGTTTTGACCTTCTTTTTCTTAAATAAGTCCCTTTAATATTTCATATAATAATGATTTGGTGATGATGAAATCCTTTAGTTTTTTTCTTGTCTGGGAAACTCTTTATCTGCCCTTCCATTCTAAATGATATCTTTTCTGGGTAGAGCAATCTTGGCTATAGGGCCCTGCTTTTCCTGACTTTGAATATTTCTTGCCAATTCCTTGTAGTATGCAGTTTCTTTTGAGAAATCAGCTGAGAGTCTTATGGGAACTCCCCTGTAGGTAACTAACTGCTTTTCTCTTGCTGCTTTTAAGATTCTCTCTTTATCTTTAACCTTTGGCATTTTAATTATGGTGTATCTCAGAGTGGGCCTCTTTGCATCCATCTTGTTTGGGACTTTCTGTGTTTCCTGGACTTGTGTGTCATTTCCCTTCACCAGGTTAGGGAAATTTTCAGTAATTTTCTTGTCAAATAGGTTCTGAATTCCTTGCTCACTCTATTCTCCTTCTGGTACCCCTATGTTGCAGATGTTGGTATGCATCATGTTGTTCCAAAGGTTCTTAAACTATCTTCATTTTTTAATTTTCATTTATTCATTTTTTTTGCTCTGATATGCTGTGTTCTGCTACCTTGTCTTCCAAATCATGATTTGCTCCTCTGCTTTATCCAATCTACTGTGTATTCCTAGTAGTGTATTATTCACTTCTGACAGGTTTTTTTTTATGGTTTCTGTGTCTTTTTTCATACTATATAGTTCTCACTAGTTTCCTTAAGCATTCTTATAAACATTCTTTTGAACTCTATATCTGGTAAATTGCTTGCCTCCATTTCATTTTCTGAGAATTTCTCCTGTTCTTTCACTTGGGGCATGTTTATTCATTTCCCTGTTTTGGCTGCCTCTTTGTATTTATTTCTATGTATTAGGTAGATCTGCTGTGACTCCCAATCTTGGTAGTGTGGCCTTATGTTGAGGATGTCCTGTATGGTCCAGTGGTGCAGTCTCCTTGATCACCTGTGCTAGGTGCTCCTGGAATATCCCTTGTGTGGGTTGTGTGGACCCTTCTCTTGTAATTTAGTCTTTTTTAAAGATTTTTATTTATTTATTTTTAGAGAGAGGGGAAGAGAGGGAGAAAGAGAGGGAGAGAAACAACAATGTTAGGGAGAAACATTGACCAGCTGACTCCAGCATGTGGCTGGACTGGGGACTGAACCCACAACCAAGGCATGTGCTCTGTGGGAATCAAACTGGCAACCTTTCACTTTGTGAGACAATGTCCCACCAAATGAACCACAACAGTCAGGGCACGTAATTTAGTCTTGATTGCTATTAGCCCACTCATGTGTGGGGAGGACCCTCAAGCTGTCTGACTGTGAGGATCCACCCTGACCACGGTGTACAAGCTGCTGTGCAGGTACAGACCACATAGAGCAGAATTTGCCTTGGTAGGGTCTGGCATCTGCCAAGATCTCCCTTTGGATATGCTGCTTATAAAGCTAATTAGATCCTATTCTGATAGTGTCTGAAGCTGGCCACTCGGTGTGTGGGTTCAGGGGCCTCTTGGGAGGGACTCTGGTGCAGACCAACATTGGATGTTGCCTGTGACTGGCCCTAGGCAACCTGTTTGGAGCTACAAAATGATCCAAGTTTGTGGATGCCTCTGCTGGCCTGGGTGTGTGTTTGAAGGATCCAGCAGCACACCAAGGTCAGCTTTTATGTACCAGGTCCAGGGTCAGGTCAGCCGGGCCAGGTCATTTCCTTCAAAGTCCCAAGGAACCCAGAGATCCACCTCCACATGCCTAGGCTTATTGGCTGCCTGTTAGGCTCAGTCACTGAAAGAGCCTCTGGCAGTATTTGAGCTGCAGGAGGTATGGTCTCAGTGAGGCATGAGGTAGGGGTGAGTGTTCACCAGATATAAAAATATGGAATACTTCATGAATTTGCATGTCATCCTTGCTCAGGAGCCATGCTAATCATTTCTGTATCATTCAATTTTAGTATATGTGCTGCTGAAGCAAGTGCCAAGGATGATGGCTTTTAAAGGGATATCTTACCAGACCACTATTTACTAGCTCAAACTCTAACCATCGCAAAGATGGAGAGTCTCCCTTTAGAGAATGTTTGTGAGGAGACATCTCCACCTTCTTATTAGGAAAAGCAGACTCTCTTCACAGGGACCAATGTAAGATATATGACTCTACAAATTTGTTGTCCCCCAGAAAATACTACACAAGTGATATGTCCTCAGCCTCTCGTGTGTCAAACACCACCAAATCCATCTTTCACACATTTCAGGTATTATTCACTCATTTAATAAATGTTTATTAAATCTGATTATTTTAAGAAACTGTTTTAAGGGCTATATAAAATGCAAAGATCAATAAAGAAATGTTTGACTCATGAACAACAAATGAAAAACAACTTCAAAAATACAATGAAGATTAAATGAGATATTATAACATTACAAGGGATATGGAGGGATGACTCATTAATTCACAAGAGGAAGCACCACTGGAAAAAACAGCATATATTGAGTAGAGTCTTAAAGGATAAATAAGATTTCAATGTCAGATGATTCCAAGCATTATGAATACCACATGCAAAAGCACAAGTACATGAAATGCATAAAGAATCAACAAATCACAGAGGGTATTTTATCTAGAGCCCATTGGAGGATGCAATGAGAGGAGCACCTGGATATATCATTTGGAAACAATATTAAGAAACTTGAATCCAAAATTCTTACTAGATAATTTTATGTATACATATATTACTTGAATTTTTTTTTGATTTGTGAAAGTTGGGTGCTTTTTTTTTCACATATTTCCTCTTCCTTTTGTATTAACCAAAATACTAGTGAAAAGCACCAAAGACTCAGGCAATCATGAAACAGCAGTAGAGTGACTATGCATTCCAAATTTACCCATGGATATGGATCTGTATTGTGAATGGCTAATTAAAGCAGATATCTTACCACCCTCATATATGAACTACTCATTAATGAAGGTCCAATATTGGAGTAAAGATAAAAATAATATTAAATTAAGAAATAAATTTTGAAAACAGTTTATAATGTTAGGGAAAAAGGAATTTCTTGAAGAATCAGTAATAAAAGTTTAATTAAGAGAAGTAAGCAAGGATAATTTTTTTATTGGGGTCTTAACTTAAGTCACCCTGCAGATCACCACTCTCTCCTCTAACATACAGACACACCAGGGACTACATGTATGACAGGGGCTCTGCAAAACAAACCTGAGTAGTGGGAAGACATGTCCTTCACAGAAATAAAAACTCCTTCAGCTCAAAGTACAACACTCATCCATCTTTCCTTTCAGTTCCAAGAGTCCTCATTCCCCAGGACATCATGACTCA
>JAPYXV010005862.1:0-10214 GCA_028533065.1 Trachops cirrhosus | reverse complement strand
GGCAGATCAAGTGCTTCTCAGATAAGGTCAAGTTCAAGGAGTTCATCATCACCAAGCCTTTATTGTATGAAATGTTAAAAGGACTTATCTAAGAAAAAGAAGATAAAAAACATGTGTAGTAAAATGACAGCAAACTCACAATTATTTGCAACCGCACCTGAAACAAAAACAAGAATAAACTAAGCAAACAACTAGAACAGGAACAGACACACAGAAATGAAGATCACATGGAGGGTTAGCAACAAGGAAGTGGGAGGTGGAGGCGGGGAAAGTATGAAGAATAAGTAGCATAGAGGGTAGATAGAAAATAAATGGGGAGGGCAAGAATAGAAGGGGAAATGTAGAAGCTAAAGAACTTATGACACATGGACATGAACTAAAGGGGGGGAGTGGGAGAGGGTGTTCAGGGAGGAGGGGAACGAAGGGGGGATAGTAGGACAAATGTAATAGCATTATCAATAAAATATGTTTAAAAAAAGACATAATGGGAGAGATCAACAAAAATATAGTCATACTAGGTAATCTTAACACCCCATTGACATCAATGGATTGATTTTCCAGACAAAAATCATCCAGGAGACAGGGGCTTTAAATAATACAGTAAATCAAATAGGTTTAATTAATATCTTCAGAGAATTTAATCCCAAAGCAGCAGAATATACATACTTTTCAAGGGCACATGGAACATTTTCTAGTTTAGACAACAGGTAAGGACACAAAACAAATCTATAATTTAAATTATTGAAATCATATCAAGCATCTTCTCTGACCACAATGTTATAAAACTAGAAATCAATCACAAGAAGAAAACTGAAAAATACACAAAGACATGGAAGCTAAATGACATGTTATTAAACAATGAATGGGTCAACAATGAGATCAAGGAAGAAATAAAAAAACCTTTGAAACAAATGAAAATGAGAACACAACAACCCAAAATCTGTGGGACAGGGAAAGCAATAATAAAGAGAAATTCACAGCATTATAGACCTATCTCAAAAAAAACAAGAAAAAGCTCAAATATACAAACTAACTTTGTACTTAAATGAATTGGAAAAAGAACAACACACAAAGCTCAAAGTGACTATAAGAAAGGAAATAAAGAGCAGAAATAAATGAAATAGTTTCTAAAAAATGATATGAAAGATCAATGAAACCAAAAGTTGGTTCTTTTAAAAGATAAACAATACTGACAAACCTTTAACCAGACTCATTAAGGAAACAAGAGAGAGAGAACGCAAATAAATAAAATCATAAATGAAAGATGAGAAATAACAACTGACACCAAAGAAATACAAAGGATTGTAAGAAAATAATATGAACCAATATGTGCCAACAAACTGGACGACTTGGATGAAATGGATAAATTCCTAGAAACATATAATCTTCCAAAACTAAATCAGGAAGAATCAGAGAATCTGAATTGACAGATTACACCTAGTGATATTGAAGCAATAAACAAAAACCTCCCAACAAACAAAAGCCTTGGACAATGTGATTTCATAGGTGAATTTTACCAAACATTCCAAGAAGAACTAATACCTCTACTTTATAAGCTATTTCAAATAATTCAAGAGGAGGGAATGTCCCCAAACTCATTTTACAAGGCCAGCATTATCCTAATTCCAAAACCAGATAAAGACATTACAAAGAAAGGAAATTACAGGCCAATATCTCTGATGAACATAGACACTAAAATCTTCAACAAAATATTAGCAAACAGAATATAGCAGTACAACAAAATGATCATACTCATGAACAAGTGGGATTTATTCCAGGAATGCAAGGTTGGTACAACATTTGCAAATGTGATCATCTGCAATAGATGTGATTTACCACATAAACAAAATGAAGGATAAAAACTACATGACTGTGTCAATAGATGCTGGAAAACATTTGATAGAATTCAGCACCCATTTATGATAAAAAAAAAACTTGCAGCAAAGTGGGAATACTGGGAAAATACCTAAACATAATAAAGGCCCCGTATAACAAACCCACTGCCAGCATCATACTCAATGGGCAAAACCTACAAGTGTTCCCCTTAAGATCGGAAACATGACAGGGATGTCCACTTTCACCTCTCTTATTCAACAATATTGGAAATCCTAGTCATAGCAGTCAGACAAGAAAAAGAAATAAAAACATCCCAATTGGAAAGGAGGAAGTTTATGTCTTATTTGCAGATGACATGACACTCTACATAAAGAACCCTAAAGATTACACCCAGAAAATACTAGAACTGGTAAATGAATTTAGTAAAGTAGCAGGATACAAAATTAATATCCAGAAATTAGTTCTATTTTCTATGCCAATAATGAACTATTAGAAAGGGAAATTAAGAAAAATCCCATTCAAAATTTCTTCAAAAACAATAAAATGCTTAGGAATAAATCTAACCAAGGATATAAAAACCTGTATTCATGAATTATAAGACGCTGAAGAATGAAATGAAGATACAAATAAATGCAAGCACATTCCATGTTCATGGTTAGGAAGAATTAACATCATTAAAATGTCCCTACTAGCCAAGGCAATTTTTAGATTCAATGCAATTCCTATCAAGATACCAATGACGTATTTCACAGAACTAGAACAAATATTTCAAAAGTTTATATGGAAGCACAAAGGCCCCAAATAGCAACAGTGATTTGAGAAAGAAGGACGAAGTGGAAAGAATCATGCTACCTAATTTGAAACTATACTATAAGGACATAGTAATCAGAACAGCATGAAACTGGCATGAAAGCAGATACATAGATCAGTGGAACAGAATAGAGAGGCAGAAGATCAACCCATGCCTTTATAGTCAATTAATATTCAGCATAGGAAAAAAGCACATACAATGGTCTAAAAATAGTTTATTCAATAAATGGTGTTTGAAAAATTGGACAGATAGCTGCAGAAAAGATGAAATTAGACTGCCTTCTTATGTCACACACAAGAATAAATTCAAAATGGATTAAAGACTTAAATGTTAGAGCTAAGACTAAAAATACTAGAAGAAAACATAGGTGGTAAAATCTTGGACATTGCTCATAACAATATTTTATCTGATATATCTCTTCAGGCAAGTGAACCAAAGATAAAATAAACAAATGGGACTATATCAAACAAACGTTTTTGCAAAGCAAAGAAGACTACCAGCAAAATAAAAAGACAACCCTCCAAAGAGGAGAACATATTCTTAAATGATACATCTGATAAGGGGTTAATATCCAAAATTTATAAAGAACTTATAAAACTCAACACCAACCCCCCCGCCACAAACAATCCAATTAAAAAATGGACAAAGGACCTGAATAGACACTTCTCCAAAGAGGACATACAGATGGCCAATAGACATATAAAAGGATGCTCAACATAACTAATCATCAGAGAACTGAAAATTAAAACCATAATGAGATATCATCTCACATGTGTCAGAACGGCTATCATCAATAAATAATCAAACAAGTGCTGGAAAAAGGGGAACACTTTTGCATTGTTGGTGAGAATGCAGATTAGTGTGTACTGTGGAAAGCAGTATGGAGATACCTCAAAAAATTTAAAGTGCATCTGCCTTATGATCCAGGGGTTCCACTTCTGGGAATTTACCCAAAGAAACCCTAAACACTAATTTGCAAGAATATAAGCACCCTAGTGTTTATTGCAGTGTTATTTACAATTGCCAAGATATGGAAGCAGCCCATGTGTCCCTCAGTAGATGAATGGATACAACAACTATGAAATATTTACTCACTGGAATACTACTCAGTCATAAAAAAGAAAATTTTACCCTTTTGAAAAAAAGATTTTATTTATTTACTTTTAGAGAGGGGAAGGGAAGGAGAAAGAGAGGGAGGGAAACACCAATATGTGGTTGCCTCTTGCACACCCCCTACTAGGGACCTGGCCTGCAACACAGGCATGTGCTCTGACTGGGAATTGAACCAATGACCCTTTGATTTGCAGGTCATCACTCAATACACTGAGCTATACCAACCAGGAAAATTTTGCCCCTTGTGACAGCATGGTGGACTTGGAGAATATTATGCTAAATGAAATAAGCCAGTCAGAGAAAGACAAATATTATATGATTTTACTCACATGTGGAATCTAATGAGCAACCTGATCTAACAAGCAAAATAGAGACAGACTCATAGATAGAGAGCAAGCTGACAGTTCTGGGGGGGATGTTGGGTGTGGAGGGATTGAGCAAATGAAAAAAGAAATTATGCACATGGGCAACAGTGTGCTGATTTTGTGGGGAGATTGGAGGATAAGGGGGATAATGGTAATGAAAAAATACAATAAAAATAAATTAAAAAATAAAAAAAGAATGTGATTTTCCATACTTTCCTCACTAAAGCTATCCAACATAAATGACTACAGTTATCTTCACTGTTCTCACTGTGTTTCTCCATGATGACACAGAGATCTCCTACTTTCCTGCTCTGTCCTCCTCCATTGACTTGGAGGGTGGCTTGAATTTGGTTCACACTGCAATTCTTTCAGAGTCGTCCTGCACCCTGGGGACGACTGAATGTCCAGGTGCTTCTTCCTCCCTCTTTTCTCTCCATTCTTTTTTTTTCTAACAAACATTTATGGGTATGTTGTATCTGCTGCAGTCCTCTAAACATTAGGTAAGGAATTTACAGCTAATGGCATTCAAAAGACTCTGGTCTAGAAGAAGGGTTTGGGATGGAGAAGTAAAAAAGCCATTACAGCACATCCATGGGGCAGTTCCCAGGTGAACTCCCCAGGCTGATGCTTGTTCCCTTGTTAGTACAGAATGGCTCTTGATGGTGGCAGGGATTTGTGGGAGGTGTAAAGCAGATAGAATGGTCTTGAAATAATATCCCAAGATCTCATTAAGTAGTTGTCCACACATGGAAGACTAGACTAGTGAAGATTCTCCTTCTAGTCATGGATTGCTCTCTCCATAGGTCCAAGAGGGGATTGACTCTCTCTTGGAAGACCATCTCCTCAGCTGGTCTGGAAGGAATCACCTGGTCATGGTATGTTTCAGATTATATTTTCCCATATTACCCCTCAAGGATGATGGTTTACTTTTTAAGCAACTCCATGGCTCTTGTTTTTGCAGAAAGCAGAACCATTTTTGTGCAGATAAGAAATGATAATAATACTAAAAATTTTCATGGGTTATATACTTCTCATGGATTGAGATATTTTTTACCATATTATTTTCTTTCTGTTTATAGTAAACCTTTGAGATAGAAAATACTATTATCCCCAGTTGATGGCTGGGGAAATAGAAGCTTAAAAATACTAAATAACTTACTCATTGTCTCAGAGTTCTCAAGTAGTGAAGCCAATCTGACTGCAGAGGCTGCACTTTAAAAAAAATTACATTCTTCAGTCTTAAGACTGTAAACATATAAGATGTATGAGAGGGAAATATCTGGCATGTGTTCTGGTGCTAGTGCTATTACCACTCAACTAAATAGGGATAATAATTTACAGGTGAACTGTCTAGAGACTATAGCAGGGGTGTCAAACTCTTTCACTGGGGGCCACATCAGCTGCACAGTTGCCTTCAAAGGGCCAAATGTAATTTTAGGACTATAAATATAACTACTCCTTTACAGTTAAGTGAGAGCTTGGTGCTGCCACTGGGTAGAAACAAGGTGCCTGGCTGGATAAAACAAGGTGGAGGGCCAGATTCAGCCTGTGGGCCTTGTGTTTGCCACCTGTGCTCTACAGTTTTCATTGCCCAGGCAAATGGTAGTTACTACCATCCCTCAGCGCTCTCCCTCTAAAAATGAGGAGGGTTGACTAGGTGAGCATATCTTCCAGCTAAAATAACAATAATACCTATGCCTTCCTGAGTTTGGGTAACACATTTTACACGTCAACACATTTTTTGACTCTTTGAATCTAATAATCCAAGGTGACATAATTGTTAAGAACTTTCTTGAAATGAGGTGCACGCGTAAGATGTGGAGGCTGTGCTTGCCCTTAGTGATTAGGCCCATGACCTGGTGCTATGAGGTGCCTTAGGTGGCATGGCAGGTAGGCTTACTTAACCTGTTTGCACTAGGATTGGTAGAGACCAGGGAGGCTGTTGGTATCAGAGGGAAACTAGCGCTCAATGGCCAGTAGCAGAAGGAATTACTAAATATAAGACCATGCCTGTGGGTAAGATGCATTCTAGTTGATTTATGCTCTAGTTGGGTCTATGAATAAGCGAGAAGAAAGTTCTAACCCACACAGATGGGCTGTACTGATTAAGGGTTGATGGATGCTCTGCTCACAGAGCAGCGGTGACAAAGGTGCCTGTGTGTGTGCATGTCATTCAAATGTGCTTGCCTCCTAAATTTCTGTCATGATATTTGTTTCTTAATTCTTTTTTTACTGATGAAGATAAGTAAATGAATAAATCGATAAATGTAATTTATTTATATACTTTCTCACAAGTTGGAAAAAAACACCCTTTATCAGAACTTGTTTCTCCATGTTTGGTACGGAACATATAGTGGGTGGCTTTAATGTCCTGTGACTTCTTCCTCAGGAAGCAGAGTGGCCTTGAGCTTTTCTTGGGGCATCTCCTAGTGTAGGTGCTTTGGAATTCTGGCTAAGACATGAGGGGCTGGAGTTGAATCTGACATATTCAAACCATGTGTATATAATGTGGTTAGCTTTTTATCTGAACATGTTATGTTTCCTTGTGTCCTTTCTGAAAAAGCTCCTTGGTTTCCTCTGGGGATGTTGGCAAAGCTAAAGTTTAAAGTGGCTCCAGAAGCCTCAGTTCCTCCAGCTGCTGGTAATTAGTCTCCTCAGCCCTCCCCTCAGGAATCTCCTGCTGACTTAATAAGCAAAATGCAGGGAGCAGTTGTCTCTCTGGTAGGTGGGATGCTATCCCTGGGTGGGGCAGGTGAATGCTCTGGAGGGAAGACACGTAAACCCCAATGACTCCCACACCAAGTCAAAGCTGTGGAGAGCTCAGCCCATTGACACATGCTTGCCCTTGGAACTAAGACCAAATTCTTCATTCCCAGTCAGAACCTAGTGAAAGAGAGAGTTGGAAACAACTGAAAATAAATCTTTTGTTAAGAGAGGAAAGATGCCATGCTTGCCTGTGTACCTGTCTCTCATCTTAATAAAATCTAAATGTAACAGCCAGGACTACTGTGTAGGCACCGAACTTACCAAACCCCCCAAAATGCATCCTTTATTAGGATACTGGGGCATCTATACTGCCCAAAGAAGCCTTCTATCTCCTTACTCGGATATAAATGTATGGGGAAAAGTTTTAGAATTTCTCCCAATGTATTTTCCCCTCCACAGTCATTTGTTAATTTCTCTCCTACTTGAAGCTCTTCCAAAGGCTAGGACCTTGGGATTAAGGAAAGAGGAGGGTTGGTAATCAGTTTTGCATTTCAATTTCATCTCTTGAATTTCAAATTAGACTTTAAAAATAGCATCATAAGTAACGTATGTACTTAAATAAAAGAAAATGTTTTCTTTTTATTCAGAACTCCCAAAGCTAGTTTTACAATAAAGAACCATAGAAGTATTCCAGCTGAGAAATTAAGAAATCGTGGAATTGGAGTAACACAATTTTGCAGTACCTAATGTATTTTAATATATTTAGGTAGTGACCAACGATAGCTGCTAAGTTCACTGAAAGAGAAAGAATTAGACATTCTGTTTTTCCTTAAAACATAAAAAAAGAAACAACTGGCTCAAAATGCAGTCACTTGTGCTAAGCCCCATTTCAGCAAACCAAGATTTAGTATCTAAGCTAGTTGGAGTTTCAGCCTCTCCCAAAATGTGACCTTTAACCAGTCAATCTGGAATTATCTGGTTAGCACTAGTAAGGCCATCTGCCTGATAGATTCCTACCTTCCCCCAAATGAAGGTGACCTTGCCTGAAACAATCTACTTTTCACTAGAATAACTACCTTGCCTTGCCCCTTTTTGTGTATAAAAGTCTTTCATTTCATACAGGTTTTCATAACTCTTTTCTAATCGCTAGATGGGATGCTGGCTGATTCATGAATCATTGAATAAAGCCCATTAGAACTTCAAATTTACTCAGTTGAATTTTGTTTTTTAATATTCCCATGGAATAAAGCAGTGTATTGGTGGTGGACTGGGGATAAAAGTGATAAAGCCTATAGGTACAACTTTTAATTTATAGAAAGCAGGAGCATGTTAAATTATTGGGGATGCAATTAGCAAAATCCAGACTATGAGACAATGTACAATAGTCTGGTTTCTCTAACAGACAAATAGCAAAGAAAAATAGGAAATGGAGAGAGAAATTTTAGATAAAAGAGACTTAGAGACACAACCAATTGCAATGTGTAGATTTACTTAGATTTTTAATTCTATTTAGAATTAAAATAGTTTATTTAAACTATAAAATACAATATTTTTGAGATAATTAGAAATTTGAACAGTGGATATTGATGATATTAAGGAATAATAGTCACTTTTGTCTTTTGGTGTGTTAATGATATTGTGGTTATATTAAAAGCATTATCTTTTTAAAAACATAATGAAAATTAGCAGATAAAATACATACTGAAAAAATTACAGGTAAAATTGTAGTATGTATAGGATTTCTTTCAAATAATATAGAAAGGAGAAAGTGGATGGAGGTGTAGTTAAACTAAGATTAGTTATGAGTTGATAATTACTACAGTTTGGTGATAGGTACATGGTTATTATACTATTCTGTTAACTTTTGTATATCTTTGATATTCTCTACTACAAAAAAATCTTAAAAAATGAAGTCAGTAATAGAATAAAATGGATCCTGGGTACAATGATAAAGCAATTTTCCATCATAATATTCAAGAAGAATCTCTATTTTGGGCTCCTTCGTGGGCTATCACAATTAGATACTGGATGTTCTTTTACTTGGGGAGAATGTTACTCATTCCAAAATATTGGAAGGCTTTGTTCATCTAACAGACTCATAAGGGTCATTTCCAGACTGCTAGTTAGTACATCCCTAAAATCAGGGGTGTTGTTGTGCCTCTGTGAAAGAAATCAGTAGAATACTAGACTGGTTCTTTCAGAGAAAAAGAGAATTCCAAAATGCAATGCCAACACAAATAGCCCCAGTCCACCATATTTACAAAACACTAGAGTGGCTCACAATATCCTTATTTGATTTGAATTGCTTGTACCTATTTCTATCCCCAAGTCCTCAGGAATAATCAATCCCTAGATTTAAAATGCTTGTATCAAACAACACAAAGAAAAATCTGTAACTTTGAAAGCAAGGGATAAAATTAAGTTGCCTGAGATGACTATTGGACAGTATATTCAGCTATTAATTTTAATTATTATTAATGTTCATTGAATTACTCTAAGATATACTATGCCGGAGTCCAGCTCCTCCAGGTCCAGGGAATCCCTATGGAAGGAATGGCATCGGCGAATAATGACAGGGGGCTTGGTGCTTTTAAGCTCACCAGCCGGGCATTTCTCTGCCTTGCTGGGGTGAGTGCTTTATTTTATACTCTGGGGTAAGCATATGTGGCAATGTGGGAGCAAAAAAAATTTTGTTTTCCAGAGTACATTTACTTTACCATTGCTGTGTAGAAAGCATTACATAATATTTGGATATAATCAGCAATACATGTTATATAAAATACAATTGAGCAGTTAGATACTTTGCAGTTTGCAAGCCTTATCTATATTGACCTCATCTCTCTGTCTGAGCCTCTTCCTTCTACTTATTTTGACACCTATTTTTTCAAGCTTAGGTGCAAGTTTTGTGGTTAACCTGTAAAGCCACGAGTTGACTAGAATATGGGGACATTTGAGTCTGGGTATCTTGCCAAGTGACTGAGGTACAGGGTCGGTGGTCATAGTGATTAATATCTGTCTCTCATCTCTAAATCTGCTTTGCTAGCTATAAACACCAAAAGCATTGAGATCCTGTTTGTTATAAAGGAACTGTCTCCTCCATATTTTTCTCTATCCCAGGAATGGAGTCTAACCCCAAAGTGCCCAGGCCCTAAGCAATTGCCTGAACAATCTATCCTTTTGAACCTGTGTATAAAAATACCAAGGAGGTCCAGTTCTCTTAAGCTTCTCTGGAAAGGACAGTTCTAACCAATTTCTCTAATAACCATTTACATAAGCTCTAGTATAGGGCAGTGGAGGTCAGTTGGTTGTGGTGTAGGGGCTCTTGTGGTCCAAGGAAATCTATATAAAACTGAATATTTAGCTCTCTTCTTTCTCCTGCCCTT
>JAPYXV010005861.1:0-10216 GCA_028533065.1 Trachops cirrhosus | reverse complement strand
GGATATCCCTCCCAAATTTTATCTAACACCCATGGATATGGGACTGCCTGTTCTGTCTCCATGCCTCTCCATGCCTCTGCCCCTCCTACCCACCTGGATAAATGTGGCTTCTTTAATTTTTTGGTTGTCTGACTCCCATATAGCTCAATTTTTCTGACAGTTCTCTGCCCCTCCTACCTATCTGGATGAATGTGGCTTGTTTAATCCCTTGGTTGTCAGGCTTCTATACAGCTCAATTTTCTGACAATTCTGGGTAATATTTATTTTTTAGTCTAGTTGTAATTTTTACTTTGGTTGTGCAAGGATGTGAGACACGTTTATTTATGCCTCCATCTTGACTGGAAGACCAGTCTGAAAAACAACTTTTTCCCCTGCTTCCGCCATGTACTTATTTAATAAATTTGTGCAAATCACTTCCTTTTTCTGAGCTTCAGGGTCATTGTGGGTACAATGAGTGAATCAGACCAAAAGTACTCTGAGGGTTTTTATGCCCCCAAATTCTAGGATTCTAACTAACAGTAGACACCTTACCTTGTGTGCTTCCTTGTAAATGTCACAAATTCCTTTAAATTAGCAAAGTTTATGATTGAAAACCAGATGGTAAAACATTGGTTCTTTTGCCATTTCTCAGTCCTCCTGTCAGTTTGCACCAACCTTACTGGCCCTCCTAAAGATTTTAAAACAAGATGATCATGGTTATTATCACTCTCAGTTTTTCAGAATGAATTCGCATGAAGCAATAGGAGAAGGCAGCTATGCTGATGGAGGGAATGAACTGACATCTGTGACTGTCCCCCTGAGTCTGGAACAGGCAGAGATAAAGTCTTAAGATAAAGAAAGCTATTAACGGCTTCAGAAACTTGTCCCAATTCACCTGGCACTTCCTCTTCTCAAAATCACATAAAAAGTACTACATTTACCTCCTATTTATTTTTCTCTTCCAGCTCTTCCAACTCTTAGACCTAGTCAAGTTGGCCCTATTACCACGTGGTTGGTGTTTGGCCATAGACATATTATTAAAAATGAGCTAAAATGAGGCAAAAGAGAAGCATCACCTTAAAGCCAGAGTCATGTTCCATAGAAAGATATTTGAATGGGTTACTTTGGGTGCCTCACACCTCAAGTAGCCATCCTCATATCCTATCTAAGTATTTCTTTCAACAACAATTGCTGCATAGTAAACCACCCCAAGCTTAGTGATACAACAACATTTTTATTATGCTCATGGATTCTGTGGTTTAGGAATTTGGGTAGAGACTGGCTGGGTGATTGTTTTGCTCCTTGTGGTGTGAATTGAGATATGGAGAATTCAAGATGGCTTAACTGCCATGTATGTTGCTTTGGTGGCAATGGCTGGATGACTGGATCTGCTGACATGGTTTCCTATAGTGTCTAAATATAGCTTCTTTAGCATTAGCAGTCTCAGGGTTATTGAAATTCTTGCAGTTCAACAGGCTTCCCTCAGATGTATTATCCTAAGAGAACCAGGTGGAAGTTGCAGGTTTTTTTATGATCTAACATCAAAAGTAATATAATGTCACTTCTGTCACATTGTATTCATTGAAGCAGTCACAAGGCCACTTTGATTCAAAGAGAGGGAACAGACTCCAAACCTCAATGGGAGGAGTTTCAGTGAATTTGTGGCCATTAAAAATAACACATACAGTACTCAAGAGATAAATAACACTGAAGAAGCACTCTTTATTCAATCGTGGATAGGGCCGTGTATACTGCCAAAGACTCCTTTTTCCCATCCAGCACTAGGCTTATACAAGAAGTCAAGCTCAGTAGGATCTCAGGATGCTCTTTGGTGCTTCTCTTCATAGTTCACACCATCTTCTTTACTAGATTTTAGAACCTAACCTGAAAGGAAGAATTAAGTGAGGGCATAGGAAAAAAGTGTTCTCTTTTCCCCGCTCTGTCTCATCTCCCTTTTCATTTTTATAAGACCTAAATGAGCTAAGTCATTTACTTTATATCTCTTTTCCCCTGTGGTACACCTTGGTCCTGTACAAATTTTGAAGAGCTGGAGAATGCTGTCTTACTGCACCAACCCACTGGGATCAGAAGGAATAAAAAGAGCAAACTATGCAGAAAAGAAAGGCTGCAAGAGAGCCAAAAGAAAGCTACAGTTTGTTTGCCTTAGGCCAGTTTTATTTATGTTTCCTGTAAATCCACCCTAGCAGGGTGGTCTACTTGTATGACTGTGAACTGCAGAGCTCCATTTTATTCTTGTTTTACACCAGAACTCTTATGTTAAGTGGAAGGAGGGAGTTCCAATCCCTTGTTCCTCTTCCTTCCAAGGGTTATAGTGTGTGCCATTTATCTATAATTGATCACCTACTCTAAGCCAGAACTGTGTCACTTTACACTCATTATCCATTTAAGCCTCACAATAACCCTATGAGGTGTATAATATTATCCTTGAGTCACAGGTAAGAAACCCTAAAGGTTCAGTGAGTTGAAGCAACTTGTTCTGACTCATACTATTAGTATAAAACAGAACTTATATTGGAACCAAGGCAATCTGACCCCAAAGCCTGCAAATGGCAATCTACCTGTGTTTTTCTCACCCGAGCAAGAAGGACAGTAGCAGCTATCCTAAAGCTATAAAAACAGCATATTTATAGTCAATAAGACTTTTGGCTAAGATCTATGTGCAATTAACCAATTATATTAATAACTAATATCAATAAAAGATGATGCTTAAGAGAGGCTGAGTGATAATAATAATGGTATCTAAAATTTACTAAAAACTTACCATGTTCCAGGAACTAATGAAACATGTTAGCTTCATTAATTTTTGATTTACAACATCCTGGGTGGTAGGTACTATCATTATCACATTTATGATTGAGTAAAATGAGGCACAGAGAAGGTAACTTGCTCAAAGTCAAACTGTAAGTGACACAGCAAAGAGTAAAATATAGACAAGCCTAACATAAAAGTCCATGTTCTTAACCATTATATGACACTGCCTCTCTTAATAGTATCTGCCTGTGAAAGTTGAAATCATGGATGTTATTAATCTTTCTAGGAAGGTGCAGGTGTGTAGCCTATTGTACAAGTACAGTGTTTTAAACATATAAGAGCTGTTTTGGTTAAGGTCTTGCATTACTCCTGAAGAGAGATTTTTTTGACTATTCAGTGAATCTTAGTCTAGGAGCTTTATGAGTGTATAAATCATTAGCAAATATATTATCCCATACTGTTGGTTCCTTTTTCATTTTGCTGATGTTTTCTTTTTATTTTAAAGATTTTATTTATTTTCAGAGGGAAAGTGAGGGACAAAGAGGGAGAGAAACATCAATGTGTTGTTGCCTCTCACACACCCCCTACCAGGGGCCTGGCCTGCAACCCAGGCATGTGCCCTGACTAGGAATCTGGCCAGCAACCCTTTTGTTTGCAGGCTAGTGCTCAGTCCACTGAGCCACACCAGCCAGAGCTTGCTGATGTTTCTTTATCTATGCAAAAGCTTTTTATTTTGATGAAGTCCCATTTGTTTATTCTTTTCTTTATGTCCCTTGCTCTAGGGGACATATTAGTGAAAATATTACTGTGTGTAGTACACTGTTGGTAGGAATGCAGACTGATGCAACCACTGTGGGAAACAGTATGGAATTTCCTCAGACAACTAAAAAGCGAACTGCCTTTTGACCCAGCAATTCTTCTGCTGGGAGTATACCCTAAAAATCCCGAATCACCAATTCAAAAGAACCTATGCACCCCAATGTTCATTGCAGCACAATCTACAATAGACAAGTGCTGGAAGTAACCTAAGTGCCCATCAGTAAATGAGTGGATCAAACAACTGTGGAACATTTACACAATGGAATATTATGCAGCAGAAAGAAAGAAGGAATGCCTACCCTTTGTGGCAGCATGGATTGAACTGGAGACCATTATGCTAAGTAAAACAAGCCAGGTGGTGAAAGACAGATACCATATGTTCTCACCTATAAGTGGAACCTAGTCAATAAAACAAATAAGCAAGCAAAATATAACCAGAGACATCAAAATAAAGAACAAACTGACAGTAACCAGAGGGGAGGGGGAGGAGGATTATAGGGGAAAGAAGAGTAAGAGTCATGAAGGAACATGTATAAAGGACTCATGGACAAAGCCAAAGTGTGTACTAGAGTTGAATGTGGGAGGTAGAGGCATGTGGGGTGGCAGACAGCGTTGTGGGGAAAATGGAGGCAACTGTATTTGAACAACATAAGAAAAGAATGTATGAATCAGGAGGCTAAATGAAAACAAATCATTTTCTTTCTGCTCAAATCACTTAGACATTGTTAGTGCATGGGCATTTTGGGAAACACAAGATATGAAATTAGACATTTATAGTCCCTAAAAGTCCCTGGTTCTGGGTAAATCACTATATATGACCCATCTTATTACTTCTTGTATCTTTGCATCACTACCTTTTTCTTCTAGAAAGATTCTATTTTTATATCTGATCCCTTAATCCTAGAGTTCTTAGGTTGTCATCAGAATTGTTCCACCACTTCTCTATGCATAGTTCCTCACAAAGAGATCATTTTCTACCCAGTATGCCTGGGGAGTACCAAGCAATTCATTAGAGAAGTGAGGGCAGAAACCCAATGTGGTTGCAGTTTGACTTTTCTTTCATGTGGTCCTTTCAGCAAATGTTGAGCCATTGGTCTACCACATCAAGTAGAAATACTTTCCTCTTATTTTCCATGACTTCTATGTGTACTTGGCCTCACCTAACCCATCAACTCCCTTTCTCCCTGCTCCTATGTAAAGGTCTTCCATCAGGTAGATGGGCCCTCATTCCCAGAAATAACATCATACTTATTCCTACCTCCTTGTTTATTCACTCAGTTGTCCCTTCCTCCTGCTACTACTAGTGTTTATACTAGCCAGGTCAACACTTAATGGCATTCTTGTAACAGGCACCTATTATTTAATGTGTCAGCTTTGACTCCTCAACTATATTGTTGTGATATTATAACTTATAGCAAATATATACAGTCATACACTGCATAATGATGTTTTGGTCAATGACAGACCACATATACAATAGTGGTCCCATAAAATTATAATGGAGTATAAGCAGGAAGTTTGTTCGCAATATTGAAAGAAAAGGCAGGACCTGTCTACAATGTTGAATTTACTATTAGTTTTTTTTGTAGCTTAAATGGATGAGTAGGGTCAACATGCTGTCCAACCACCCTGCACCTACCTGTGGCTGGTGCCTGGATTTGGCAAGGAAGCAACAGGAGCAAGATGGGGAGTAGTGGAGCTTGAGCTCGCTTCCTACCCGCCCATGCCAGCCCCTGCACATGCATACACACTTGGCACACAAACTCACATCCCTTCCCTCCATTTGTCTGTATCTCTCTTCCCAGTGCCTTTCTTCCCTGCCATCCTTCCTCATTCCCTCTCTCTCCTTCCCTTCTCCATCTTGTCATCTATGACCTAAGGCTTTATTTCTCTGGGTCTCTTGATTTTTGCTCTTCTTTTCTCTCCCTTTTTCTTTCTTCTCTCTGTCCCTTCCTCCCTCTTCCTGACTTCTACTCTCTGTCAGGTGGCACACCCTTTCACAGCCCTCCTCATATACCATCAACATGTGTGCAGATATATACTTTAGTTTATACCATATTTTACTGTACCTTTTCTATGTTTAGATACACAAATAATTATCTTGTGTTAAAATTTAATTTTTAACAAGTTATATGAACTGAATTGTGTACTCTCAAAATTCATGTGTTAAAGTTCTAACTGCCAATATGACTATATTTGGAGATAAAGCTTTTGTAAGGAAACTAAGGTTAATGGAGGTCATGAAATCACAAGGATAGGGTAGTAATGCAGTGGTATGTGTGGCCTTATAAGAGTAAAAAGAGAGATAATCCCTCTTTGTCTATGCCCATGTACTAATAAAAGGTCATGTGAGCACACAGGAAGAAAGTACCCATCTATAAGCCAAGAAGAGAGTTCTCATCAGAATCTTATATTGATCCTGAACTACAAAACTCCACAGTTGTGTGAAAACAAATATCTATTCTTTAAACCACATATCTATGGTATTTTTATAGCAGACCAAGTGGACTAACACAGGAAGATTCATAGAATATTCTCATGCAGCCAGAGTGGACCTACCACCCTTCATCCTTTTATATATATATAAACAACTTCCATTCATCTTTCCAGATTTAGCTTAGGTGTAATCTTTTGTGGGATACTCTTCCTTGGCAACTCAGGTAGTATTTTGGACTAGCACTGTATTCACCACAGGCCCTTGTTCACAATTGTTCTGCATCCTCTTGCTCTGGACTATGCCTTAGACCAGTATAAATTCTAGAATAGCTTATAAGCAGAGGCTTAACAGCAGCAATCTGTGTAGAAATGGCAGTAACAATTAGGGGATTTGTCTGCACTGCATTTTATAAAAATATGTATTCAGAAAAAGTCAGGTCTCTTTATTAAAGAGGGTTATGCTTGGCATTACCACTTAAATGTCACTGCTGTTTTCCTGCCTGTGTATCCATCTTGCTTCTTCCCTGTTTCTCCTAAAAAAATTATTCTGTGTTCCATCCCCATAGAGTTTGATCAATTTGGGGTAGTGGCAATGAGAATGACTAATTTTCTATTGGCTCTGTCTATAAAAACATACAGAAACAAATAAATCAAGTGAATTTCTTTCTCTGTGTCCACAATTAAACATACTTTTGATTTATTATCTCTCACTTTTTCAGTCTTATAGTCTTTGTGTGAAATAACATGGGATGCCACACTGAAAGAATGAAAAGAGGCTAGGGCAATGCAAACATAAATCAGGTCCAGGAATAAGGAGTAGATGTATGATTTCCTCTTCCTCTCAGTAAGTACTGTTGGAAACCATGATCACTATGTATAAAACAAACATGCAAAAATCCTAAAATGTGGAGGAAAGAAGGGAGATTGACTAGAGTTCTCAGGACCCAAAGAATAACACAATGATGATTTCTCTTTTTATTTCATATTTCCCAGATTTGAAGTTGAAGAAACCAGCAATCCAGAAACACAAAGGGATATAGAGGAAAGCCCAACAAAACTCTGCCCTCTCTAAGCAAACAACCAGATAAGGGAAAGCTTGGCAAGATAGAAAACATGCGAAAAATAATTTTTAAATCCAAGTCAAACAACACTGAAAAAGACAGTGGTAAATACTAGAGGCTACAGAGATGAAATCTACTGTGGTTTTCTCAATGATTAGTGATATTTTCTTTCTGGCATAGCTTTTTAACATTCTTTATTGTCCAGCAACTTTGTGCATATTAAGTCACTAGAATTTAGTAATTATAGTTTATTTCCCTCCTTTATTATAATAGTCTTAATCTTTTTATACCCTTATTAATACTGACTTACTTCCTCTTGATAGTGGGATTGTGGGAAGGAGATATATTTGAGCTGTGGGTTTGTTCCCTGGGCTTTATAGTTTTGTTCTGACAGCACCTGCACAATAGTATACAAGATGTCATGGGCAGAGAGACACTCAGTCAATCAGCTTCAGGGAAGGGCACACCAAAGGACAACCCAATGCCAATCAAAATCCAATTAAATCCAGAGAGACAACATAAATAGCAAAAAGGGAATCAAGTTCAGGAGATCAAGGACACTACACCACTAAATCTCACAGGTATCCTAGCATAGAAGTTCGCAACACAAACTCAGGAAGTCAAAACAAATCAATTTGAGAAGCAGAAGCCAACAAGAAGAGTCTCACAAAAAATGGGAATACAAAGAAACAACACTCAATCAAAAGGAAAGGAAGAATCTTTGGGAAAAAGTGCCAAATGAAATAGAAGCAAGTCAACTATCACATTCAGTTCAAAACAATGATTATAAACAAACACAATGAGCTCAGTGAGAATTACCAGAAACCACAGGGAAACTATGAGAAACTTACTGAAAACTATGTAAGCATGAAAAAAGACAGAAAAACTATCAACAATAGCCAAGAGGAAAGGAAGAATACATTTCTGATTTGAAGAACACAGTAGAAGGAATCGAAAGCATGCTCCAGGAAGCAGAGGATTGAACAAAGTGAGTAAAATGGCAGTGAATAAGTACCTGTCAATAATAACCTTAAATGTAAATGGATTAAATACCCCAATCAAAATACATAAGGGAGTTGAACAGATAAGAAAACATGACCCACACATATGCTGCCTACAAGAGACACACGTCAGAACAAAAGACCTACACAGACTGAAATGGAAAGGTTGGAAAAAAATATTCTAAGCAATTGGACAGGAAAAAAAAGCCAGAGTAACATACTTATATCAGACAAAACAGACTTCAAAACAAAGGCTATAAAAAGAGACCCAGAAGGACGCTTCATAATACTCAAGGGAAGAATCCATCAAGAAGACATAAACATTATTAACATATATGCACCCAACATAGGAGCACCCAAATGTACAAGGAAAATCTTGGAGGACTTCCAGAAAGATACAGACAGCAACATACATATACAAGGGGACTTTAATACCCCACTGTCAACAATGAATGTATCTTCCAATCAAAGTATCAAGTAGGATATTGCAGCATTGAACAATGCCCTAGATCAAATGGACTTAACTGATTATATATATATATATATATATATATATATATATATATATCCTTTCATCTCAAAGAGGCAAAATATACACTCTTTTCAAATACACTTGGGACATTGTAAAACATAGAGCACATAATAGGATACAAAACAACCCTCAAAAAATTCAAGAAAATTGAAATCATATCAAGCATTTTCTTGGAGCACAGGGGCCTGAAACTAGAAACCAGCCTCAAAAAAATAACTCAAAAACACTCAAACTAATGAAGATGAATAGCATACTAGAACCACTGAATGGTTTAATAATGAGATCAAGGAAGAAATCAAAAATTATCTGGAAACAAACAAAAATGAACACACAACTTATGTCCAAAACTTATGGGAGACAGTGAAGGTAGTCCTGAGAAGGAAGGTCAGAGTGATACAGGCCTACCTAAAAAAGACAGAAACATTTCAAATAAAAAACCTAACCCTACATGTACACGAACTAGAGAAACAACAACAAACAAAGCCCAGAGCAATTAAAAGGAAGGAAGCAACCAATGTCAGAGCAGAATTAAATGACACAGAAAAGAAAAGAAAAATTCAAAGAATCAATAAATCCAGGAGCTGGTTCCCTGACAAGATAAATTAAACTGACAAGCTTTTAGCACAACTCATCATGAAAAAAAAAAGAGAAAGGACCCATATAAAGAGAATTAGAAATGAAAAAATGAGAGATTACAATGGACACCACAGAAATACAAAGGATCATAAGAAATTAACACAAAGAAGTACATGCCAAGATTTGAAAACCTGGGTGAAATGGAAAAATTTCTAGAAAAATATAATCTTGCAAACTTGAATGAATAAGAAGCAGAAAACCTGAACAGACCAATAAGAGTGGGTGATATAGGAGCAGAAATAAAAAAAAGTCCTGGCACACAAAAGCCCTGGACTGAATGGTTTCACAGAAGAATTTTATGAAACATTTAAGGAAGAAATAAACCCTATCCGTATAAGACTATTCAAAAGAATCTAAGCAGAGGAAAGACTCCCAAATTCTTTTTATGAGGCCAGCATTATCCTAATTCCAAAACGAGATAAAGACACAACAAAGAAAGAAAACTGCGGGCCAAGATCACTGATGAATATAAATGGTAAAATCCTCAACAAAACATTGGAAAACAGCATCCTGCAATACATTAAAAAGATAATACACCGTGATCAAGTGGGATTCATTCCAGGGATGCAAGGATAGTACAATGTTCACAAATCAACAAAAATAATACATCACATAAACAAAAGCAAAGACAAAAGTCACATTATCATATCAACAAAAGCAAAAAAAGCATTTGATAAGGTACAGCACCCATTTATGATAAAAACTCTCAGCAAAGTGGGAATAGAGGGAGCATTCCTCAAAATAATAAAGGCCATATATGAGAGACCTACAACCAACATCATACTCAATGGGCAAAAACTATAATCTTTTCCACTAAGATGAGGAACAAGACAAGGTTGTCCATTTTCACCTCTTCTATTCAATATAGTACTGGAAGTTTTAGCCACAGCGATCAGACAAGAAAAGAAAATCAAAGGTATCCATATTGAAAGAGAGGAAACAAAACTGTCATTGTTTGCAGATGAAATGAAAATGTACAT
>JAPYXV010005860.1:0-10216 GCA_028533065.1 Trachops cirrhosus | reverse complement strand
GTCCACTCCAATGATGTGAGACCCATCTTTCATTCCATCACTATTGGTTCCCTGTGCATTTTTCTTCATTAAACTTATTGTAGCCTGCATTGTTTCATCTAATTTGCGATCAAAATCAACCAATTCTGTGAGTATCCTGATCACCAGTGCTTTGAACTGTGCATCTGATAGGTTGGCTATCTCTTGGTTGCTTAAAAGGATGGGTTCTGGGGCTTTCAATTCTTCTTCTGTTTGAGCCATCTTTTTGCTGGGTTCTTTTTGTGTGTGTTGTTGTTGTTGTTGTTTGGTCTTGTCAAGCTCCTGTAGTGAGGGGTGGGGCCTTAGGAGTTCACCAGGGCGGGGTACCCCAGTTGCTGAGTTGTGACATTGTATGTGGGGGCAGGGTCTGAGAAGGAACAATGGCACTTGCTCTGCTCTCTGTAGGACTCCAGACACTTTTGCCGCTTTCCTAAAGCCAACTGGGCCCCTCTGGCACCAATTCTGGTGTGGGTGGGCCTGTGCACCCTGAGGGACCTTCCTACTCAGTCAGTGACCCAAAGCTCCTTTTCCTGGTGCTGGGACCCTGAATTGGGCGCAGTGCCTTGCTTCACAATGGCTGCCTCACTGGGTCTGCTAGTCACCACCCCCTGGCCAGGGCCCACCAGACACCACCACTTGTGTGCCCAGGGTCTGCCTGCTGCGGGCTTGTGCACCGGTGGTTGTTCAGCTCTCCACTCCGCGTCCCTCACCCCGGTGCCCGACTCCACCCCTCCTACCGGTCTGGATGAAAGCGTGTATTTTTAAATCCTTGGGTGTCCGACTTCCATGCACTTCAATTTTCTGTCAGTTCTGGTTGTTATTTTGTTTCTATATCATTGTTGTCCATATCTTGGTTGTGCAAGGAGGCACAGTGCGTCCACCTATGCCTCCATCTTGGCCAGAAGTCCTTTAATATCTTCTTTAATCAGAAATCTCCTTTCTGCCCTAGCTGTTTTGGCTCAGTGGACTGAACACAAACCTGTGAATCAAAAGTTTGCCAGTTCAATTCCCAGTCAGGTCACATGCCTGGGTTTTGGGTTCAGTCCCCAGTAGGGACACGTACAGGAGATAACTGATCTCTTTTTCTCTCTCTCCTTTTCTTTCTGTTTGGAATAAAAAATAAAAGCAGAAGATACATTGTTTCTATATTATAATCGCAGATATGTTAAAAAATAAAATCCCATGACATAAAAACAAGGAACTAATAAAATATACTAATTTATTAACTGTGCTTATGTTGAGGTGTTGGAATATTTTATTTTATTTTATTTTATTGTTCAAGTACAGTTGCCTGCATTTTCCCCCCACCACTCCCCCCCAACCCCAGCCATCCCCACCTCCCTCCCCTGATTCCACCCTGCCTGGTTTTGTCCATGTGTCCTTTATAGTTGTTCCTGAAAACCCTTATAATAAAAACTTTATTTAAAAATAGTAGGTGGCTACAGTAATAAAACATGTAGTTCTGCAGATTGGAGACTACAGAAGTAAACTGTTACCTTTATGGTCAATTGATTTTCAACAAGGGTGCTAAGACAATACAATGGGGAAAGAATAGTCTTCCATAAACAGTGCTTGGATAATTGGATACCCACAAGCATAAGAGTACGGTTGGTCCCCTTCTTTACACCATACACAAAAATTAATTAAACTGGATCACAGACCTAAATTTAAAAGCTTAAAGCTATGAAATTCTTAGAAGATAACATAACCCTAGGTTAGACAAAGCCTTTTTAAATATGACACCAAAGCACAAACAACGAAAGAAAAAGATCAATAAGATTTAATTAAATTTATATTTTTGTGCTTCAAAAGACATAACCAAGAAAGAGAAAAGAGAGGCAAACACAACTTGCCCCCTCACACAACCACAGAAAAAATTACAACTAAACTACAAAACAACTATGACCCAGAATCATCAGAAAAGCGAGTTGCATGGAACTTCAACAAAGAAGGAGTTAAAGAAGTCACATTCATCCAGATAAATAGGAAGGGCAGAGACATGGAGACAGGGAGACATAGAATGGGCAGTTCTACACCCATGTGTGGTAGAAAGAAATCAGGAGGGATACTTTGGGAGCAAGGGATCCCAGCCCCACACCAGACCACCCAGCCCAGGTTTCAAGTGCCAGGAAGATGAGTCCCCATAACTTCTGTCTGTAAAAACCAGTGGGGATTGGGGCAGAGGAAGAAACTGTGATTCTCAGGTGTCTCTTCTTAAGGGGCCCACAATGGACTTAACCTATATAGACTCACTCCCTCTGGGCTATAACACCAGAGCAGCAGCTGGAAGGGCACCAGTAGTATGCAAGGAGGAATGGAAATGTCTGGCATCAGGGTGAGTACCTGGGGACAGCTTCTTCCCAGAAAAAACTCTAGAGATCAAGCAGTGACCATTGTCCCTTTTCTGTGTCCTCCCCCACACAGAACCACACAACAGCAACACCATATTTGAGAATTCAATAACCTGCTTCAAATGGGTTGCCCCAGCCTGGTGATTACCTAAGGCTCCACCCCAGCCAACCTAAGGGTGCACTTTTCTACAATAGGCCATGCTATTAAGACAGGGAGTCAAAGCAGTTCTACCCAATACACAGAAACAAACACAGGGAGGCTGCCAAAAATGAAGAGGCAAAGAAACATGGCCCAAATGAAAGAACAGAACAAAACTACCAATATTCAAATAATAGGGTTGCCAGAAGGAGGAGAAAAAGAACAAGAAATTGAAAACTTATTTGAAAAAATAATGAAAGAAAACTTCCCTAATTTGGAGCAGGAAATAGACATACAAGACCAGAAAGCAGAGTCCCAAACAAGATGGATGCAAAGAGGACCACACCAAGACACATCACAATTTTTTAATGTTTTTTAAAATATATTTTATTGATTATGTTATTAAAGTTGTCCCAATTTTTGCCCCCTCTGCCCAGTACCACCCATTCCCTCCAGCAATCCCACTCTTTAGTTCATGTGCATGGGTCATGCATATAAGTTCTTTGGCTACTCTATTTCCTATACTGTTCTTAACATCCCGTTGTATATTTTGTACCTACCAATTTGTACTTCTTAATCTCTGCATCTTTTCCTCTATTCTGCCCCTAACTCCTCCCTGCTGATAACCCTCCAAATGATCTCCATATCTATGATTCTGTTCCTGTTCTGCTTGTTTGCTTAGTTTATTTTTTTAGATTATTGATAGTTGTGAACTTATTGTCATTTTAATTGTTCATAGTTTTGATCTTCTTCTTTTTCTTATATAATTACCTTCAACATTTTATGTAATAATGGCTTGGTAATGATTAACTCCTTTAGCTTTACCTTTTCTGGGAAGCATTTTATCTACCCTTCAATTCTAAATGATAGCTCTGCTGGGTAGAGTAATCTAGGTTGTAGGTCCTTGGTTTTCATCACTTTGAATACTTCTTGCCAGTCCCTTCTAAACTGCAAAGTTTCTTTTGAGAAATCAGCTGACAGTCATAAGAATTCCTTTGTAGGTAACTATCTAGTTTTCTCTTGCTGCTTTTAAGATTCTCTCTTTATCTTTAACTTTTGGCATTTTAATTATGTGTGTTGGTGTGGTCCTCTTTGGGTCCAACTTGCTTGGGACTCTCTGTGATTCCTGGACTTGAATGTCTATTTCCTTCACCAAATTAGGAAAGTTTTCTTTTGTGATTTTTTTCAAATAAGTTTTCAATTTCTGGCTCTTATTTTTCTACTTCAAGCACACCTATGATTCAGATGTTGGTACATTTGGAGATGTTCCAGAGGCTCCTTAGTTTATCCTCGTTTTTATGAATTCTTTTCTCTACTTGCTGTTTTGATTGAACACTTTTTACTTCCTTATGTTCCAAATCATTGATTCGATTTTCAGCTTCATCCCCTCAACTGTGACTCCGTGTAGATTTTTCTTTATTTCAGTTAGTGTAACCTTCATTTCTGCCTGGGTATTCTTTATGTTCTTGCAGTACGCAATGAGTTCTTTGAGCATGCTAATAACCACTGTATTGAACTCTGCATCTGCTGGATTGCCTATCTCATTTTGTTTAGTCTTTTTTTTTTTGGTAGTTTTGTTATGTTCTTTCATTTGGGCCATATTTCTTTGCCTCCTCAATTTGGCAGCCTCCTTGTGCTTGTTTCTATGTATTATGTAGAGCTGTTTTGACTCCCTGTCTTAGTAGTATGGCCTATTGTAGAAAAGTGCACCTGTAAGTTGTATGGGGTAGAGCCTTAGGCTATCACCAAGGTGGGGTAACCCATGTCACTGCTCTGTGTTGGGGATGGCTCAGACAGGGCCAATGTGGCTGCCTGTCTCTGGAGATTTGTCCAGGAGGAAGCTGTCTCCCAGCACTCACCCTCTTGCCAGTCATTTCACTTTCTCCCCATAAGCTACTTGTGCCCTTCCAGGTGTTGTCCTGTTGCTGAATCCCAGAGGGCATTGGTCTGCATATCTCCTAAGACCATTGTGGGTCCTTTAAGAGGGGTGTCCTGATATTTCTGGTCAACATGGTAACATAGGCAGACATGTCTCACCTCTTTGCACAACCACATCAAAATTGCAACTAAAATATAGAACAATGATAACTCAGAACCATTAAAAATCAAGTTGAATGGAAGCTAGAAACTACAGAATTAAAGAAATCACATATATCGAGACCAGTAGGAGGGGCACAGATGTGGAACAGGCTGGTCCCTCATTTATGCATGGAGGATAAAAATTCAGAGGGGTATCTTGGGAGCAAGGAGTCCCAGCCTCACACCAGGCCCTCATCCTAGGGTTTCACTGCCAGGAAAATAAGTCCCCACAACTTCTGATTGCAAAACCAGCAGGGACTGAGTTGCTGGAAGAAACTGCTGGAACCCCAAGCAGTTTCTTTTAAAGAACACACACATGGACTCACCTACTTAGATTCACACCCTCTGAGTTCCAGCAGCAGAGTTGCAGCTTGAAACACACTGATAGTATACAGGGAGAAACTGAAGTGTCTGGCATCAAGGTGAACAGAGCCCATTGTCCCTTTTATAAACCCTCCTCCACAGAGCTGGTAAGGTGGTTCCATATCTGACACTCCATCAACCTCGCAAACACTGTTTGACCCTCCTTGGAGATCCCCAGAAACTCAGCCCAACCCAACTTATGGGTCCACCTAAGCTACTTTTTCATATGAATGCCTGGTCTTGGCTCATGTTTCACATCTTCCTAAATCCTATCAAACAGGAAACAGCTGGCCTCAGTGAGCCTCAGGCCCAGCACTAACAGCAACCACCTAGATTCAGAGATTGGCTTCACCTGGGAAATTTCAAGTCCAGAACAAGTAGCAACCATCTCAGATTACTTTATAGCTCAGGAAGGGTGGCCCTGGGCAAAACACAGGTGTGTGCTGACCTGCATCACCCAGGAAACCCCAGGGCCAGCACACCCAGTAGACAGCTATAGACCACATCTGGGCACCACCACTCTGCCCCTGCACAGCTGATCCTTTACAGGGAGCAGAGGTTTGTGGTCAGAGGCCACAGCTGATCCTTGCAGCTAAATTGCCTGGGTAAATCCCTCCCATTGATCTACCAACAGCAACCAAGGCTCAAGTACAAGAGGAGGGTGTACTTAGCCCACATGAAGGTTGTATCTCAAGTACCCTGCTTGGGTGATAGGGGAGGCTGTGCCACTGGATCCTATAAGACACATGCTACATTAGGCCACACTAGCAAGACACAGAGTCAAAGCAGCCCACCTAATACACAGAAACAAACACAGGGAGGCTCCCAAAATGAGGAGGCAAAGAAACAGGGCCCAAATGAAAGAACAGGTCAAAACTCCAGAAAAAGAGCTAAACAAAATGGACTTAAGCAATCTGTCACATGCAGAGTTCAAAACACTGGTTATAAGGATGCTCAAGGAACTTAGTGAGTACCTCAACAGCATAAAAAAGATCCAGTCAGAATGAAGGATACACTAATTAAAATAAAGAAGAATATACAGGGTAACAACAGTAGAGTGGATGAAGCTGAGAATCAAATCAATGATTTAGAACATAAGGAAGCAAAAAATAACCAATCAGAACAACAAAAAGAAAGAAGAATACAAAAAAAGAGGATGGTACAAGCAGCCTCTTGAACAACTTGTTGGGAACTGCCCTGTCTGGTTTCAGAAGCTGTAATCCCCCATGGCTAAGGCTCAGTAAAGGACCTGGGGACCATGAGTCACTTAGGACACAAAGCTTATCTTTATTGTAGGGGCACCACCTCTGCCCCCTTCTCTTCACCCTGCTGGACCCTGGGCAGATGACTGCTTAGCCAATGATGGGTAAGGGTCCTCAAAAGAGGGATGACCTAAGACAGGCATGGTTGTGAAGGGGCCCTCAGAGAAGGACTTGAGGGGCTATAGAAAAAGGGGGTGATGGACCCTCACCCCTCAGCTTTGACATAGTCTGAGTCCTCATTCTCTCTGCAAAGAGTCTCCTAATCTCTTGGCTGCCTAACTTACCCTGCCTGACTTAAGCCTGAAACAATGCCAGAGGTGGGTGCGGCCCTGTGCTGGAAAGGGCAGGTTCCCTAGGCAATCAGGGCTAAGAAAGAATGCATAAAATCCTATGAAACCTATTTTGCTAATACCCTCAATTTAAATGATAAGGGTCCAACCAGGAAGTGAGTTTGTTCCACAAAGATTTATGGCCCTTTAACTATCTGACCCTGACTTGGAATAAGCCCTCAGAGTTCTTCGAATGTTATCTATTGTTTAACCATTTCTGCCTAACAATGATTGATGAGCTTTATGTATACACCCTGTATTCCTGTGCAAATTGAACCCAATAAATCTTGTCAAGGCAAGGGTCAAGGTGCTCTCCTCTTGAGAGAGTGGCCAAGGTGCTCTTAGGTGCTCTTCTCTTAAGAGAGAAGCTGCACTGTCCCTTTTCCTCCACAGGATTTGGTAGTCTGTGTGAATTTGTCTCATCTCATCCATAATGCCACGGACCCCAGGATCCAAGATCGCCGGGATCCGAGTCACAACTTCAAGAGGTCCAACATTCACAGCATAAGGGTGCCAGAAGGAGAAGAGAAAGAGCAAAAAATCAGAAATCTATTTGAAAACATAATGAAAGAAAACTTAACTAATTTGGTGAAGGAAATGTACATGCAAGTCCAGAAAGCACAGAGAGTCCCAAACAAGATGGATGCAAAAGGGCTCTCTCCAAACACATCATAATTAAAATGCCAAAGGTTAAAGATAAAAAGAGAATCTTAAAAGTAGCAAGGGCAAGGCAGTTAGTCATGTTCAGTGGAGTACCCATAAGACTGTCAGCTGATTTCTCAAAAGAAACTGCAGGCTAGAAAGTATTGGCAAATAACATTCAAAATCATGAAAAGCAGGAACCTATAGCCAAGATTGCTGTACCAACGAAAGATACAATTTAGAATCAAAGGACAGATAAAGAGCTCCCAGACAAGAAAAAACTAAAGGAATTCATCATCAAGAAAGCATTATTATATGAAATGTTAAAGGGACTTATATAAGAAAAAGTTCAAAACTATGAACAATAAAATGGCAAAAAATACATATCTATCAACAATTGAATCTAAAAATCAATTTAAGGAAACAAGAAGAACAGAGACAGAATCATGGATATGGAGAGCTATTTGATGGCTGTCTGATGGGTGGGGGGTTTGAGTAATATGAGAAGAGGTGAGGGGATTCAGAAGTACAAATAGGTAGTTACAGAATAGTCATGGGGATATAAAGTACAATATAGGAAATGGAGTAGCTGAAGAACTTATAGGCACAGACATGAACAATGGTGGGGGGACTGCCTAAGGTGATAGGGGTGCTGGGTGGAAAGAGCATGGGGGGAAATCAGGACAACTGTAATAGCATAATCAATGAAATATAATAAAAAAGTTAATACAACACACAATGCAATATATAGATCATGTATCAGAGAACTGTATACTTGAATCTTATGTGATACTATTAACCAATGTCACCCTGATAAATTTAAGTTAAAAATAAATGAATCAATTAAATTAACCAGAAAAAAGTTAACACAAAATAAATAGCAAATGAAAATCAGTTTAGCCCTGGCTGGTGTGGCTCAGTGGATTGAGCACTAGCCTGCAAACCCAAGGGTTGCCAGTTCTATTCCCAGTCAGGGCACATGCCTGGGTTGTATGCCAGGTCCCCAGGAGGGGGTGCTGGAGAGGCAATCACACTCTCTTTCTCTCCCTCTAAAAGTAAATAAGTAAAATCTTTTTAAAAAAGAAAATCAGTTTAAAAATTGATATTGCTACCAATGTTTAGTATTTAAAAGTTAGCATTCTTAAAATTAAATTTTTAAACACATAGAGCATTAATTGCTCTATATAATAGTCTTTATCTTTGTTTTGTGACAGATATTCTAGATATAAAAGAAATTTTTATTTTCATTAATGTCAGTCAAATTGCTAAAAATACATCCAAAAGCATCTATAAATTAGGCATTAGAGGAAATGTTGCTTCATACAAGCTCATTTCCCTTTTAACAATGAAAATATTTTTCTGCTTGCCTTTTTTTGGTTTTACTGTTGAAATTGGTATTGCTTTTGCAAGTTCTGATTTTAAATCAATTTTTTCATCTCATATCAGTGTATTCTACAACATTCACATCTCCTCTGTTTGCATTTGTTCTGTTAAAATATTTACACATAAGCCCTGGCTGTTGTGGTTCAGTTGGTTGGTGTGTCATCCCATAACCCAAAGGTCACAGGTTCCATTCCTGGTCAGGGTACATACCTAGGTTGCAGGTTTGGTCCCCATTTGAGGCAACTGATTGATGTTTCTCACATCAATGCTCTCTTTCTCTCTTCTTCTCTCTCTAAAAGAATCAATAAATGTATCCCAGGTAAGGATTTAAAAATAAAATGAGATAAATAAATTACAATGACTATAACCAACCCACAGTGAATATTCAAATACTAAAAAACACCAACAAACATTATTGAATAGTATTAGAACATACAATTTCCTGGTACTCCACAGAATCCCAAATCAATATTACCAAGTTAGAGATTTACTTTCCCCTCAAAATTTATTTCTTGGATCACCACTCACTGGATTTCTATAAAGTAAATTTTGCACTTAAACTTATCAATATTTAATTTGCAAGAATATTTGCCATTAGCAGCAGACAGAGCCATGAACATGCACGTATAACATGGTATTGAAGGTAAATTAGCAGGGATGGGTTAGTGCTGTGTTTTGGAATAGGTAAACACCATCAAGATAGTACAACCCATTTTAATTGTTTCAATGCAGTCCATCATCTTTTTATTTAACAGTGACAGTCTGTGTGGAACACAGGTGGGCATCAGAAATTTATAGGGAAATAAGATTGGAGAGTTAGGGTGGGTGAGGACTCTCAGAGAGAGGTGTTAGCTACAGGACAAAACAGGCTTGTGGTAAAATTTCATGAACACTTGCTTGGGTAACTTTCTGTTGTCAATGGGAAACCTGTGGGACTTTCTCCTCCAAAATGAACCAGATCTATACCCTTGCCACTTTCACTTCTTCCCTATTGGTTGTGGCTGTGTGCAATCTGCAATTGGCATCTGTAGGGTCAATTTGGTGAGAAGGTGCCCACACATTAGGTGCTCACAGAGTCTCACATTTGTCATTGACTCAGTTTAGTTTCATGTGTGGATCACTCTCTTCTATGTTCTCTATTTTGTTCCTTGAATAGGGCAATTCTTTCTGTAAGCTGACACACTGGTAAAGTCCCTTTCTTGCCAGTTTACCCTTTGTACATACAATTCAAGGCTGAGCTATTGTTACTCCTTTGATTACTGGAGTTGCTAAGTCCCTTTTTCTCTAGGCTACTGGTTTCGTAGAAATTTCTCCTTTTTCTACATGGTCATGTAAATGTTGTAATTAAATAAGTAAATGCACATCTATACAATGAATTGTGTAGCCTGTGTAAACAATGACATAGATCTACTTCTACACTGATGTCTAAAACTCCATGATATATTATTAGGTTAAAAAAAGAACAACAGACAACAAGTGTTGGAGAGGTTATGGAGAAAAATGGACCCTAGTGCACTGTTGGTGGGATTGCAGATTGGTACGACCACTGTGGAAAACAGTATGGAACTTCCTCAGAAAACTAAAAATGGATCTGCCCTTTGATCCAGCAATTCCACTGCTGGGACTATATCCTAAGGATACTGAAACACC
>JAPYXV010000586.1:0-14990 GCA_028533065.1 Trachops cirrhosus | reverse complement strand
TAATTCTGATGTGCCTTGATGTGTGCTTCCTGGGATCCAACTTCTTTGGGACTCTCTGAGCTTCCTGGACTTCCTGGAAATCTTTTCCTTTGCCAGATTGGGGAAGTTCTCCTTTGTTATTTGTTCAAATATGTTTTCTATATCTTGGTCTTCCTCTTCTCCTCTGGCACCCGTATGATTCAGATGTTGGAATGATTAATGTTTCCCTGGAGGTTCCTCAGCCTCTCCTCATTTTTTTGAATTCTTGTTTCTTCCTTCTGTTCTGGTTAAATGTTTATTTCTTCCTTCTGCTCCAAACCATTGATTTGAGTTCTGGTTTCCTTCCCTTCACTGTTGGTTCCCTTTATTTCACTTTTTATAGCCTTCACCTTTTCCTCTATTTTGCAACAATACTCAACCATTTCTGTGAGCATCCTGAGTACCAGTGTTTTGAACTGTGCATCTGATAGGTTGCCTGTCTCTTCGTTGCTTAGTTGTATGTTTTCTGGAGCTTTGATCTGTTCTTTCATTTGGGCCATGTTTTTTTGTCTCAGCATGCCTGTTATGTAGTAAGGGGCAGAACCTTAGGTACTGGCCAAGGTGGTGCAACCCAAGTCTCAGTTTTGTGGTGCTGTATGTGGCAGAGGGGTCTGAGAGGGAACGATGTCACTTGCTTGACTTGGGTCCAGCTTTCAGTGACTTCCCCTGTTACCCACAAGGAAATTGGGCCTTTCTGGTGCTGATTCCCTGGTGGGTGGGTTTGTACACGTTCTTGGACCCCGTGGGTCTCTCCAGTTAACTCTCCTGTGAGGCTGGAATTTTCTCCCACTGCTGCAACCCCCACAGGTTTTTTCAGTCAGAGGTTTTGAGGCTTTATTTCCCTGTGCTGGAACTCTGGGTTGTGTGGTCTGTCTTGCTCCCCAGTTTTTCCTGCCAGTTTATCTACATGCAAATGTGGGACCACCTGCTCTACCAGCCAATACCTCACCCAGTCCGCCAGCTGCAGTCTCACCCATCCTGGTCTTTCAGCCACCACCTTGCTGTGGGTCCTCTCTGCCCTGGCTGCCCATCTCCGCCCCTCCTACCAGTCTGGATGAATGTTTCTTCTTTAACTCCTTGGTTGTCAGACTTCCATACAGTTCAATATTCTGGCAGTTCTGGGGTTTTTTTTGTTTTTAAATTTGTTTTGTCCCTCTTTTGGTTGTGCGAGGAGGTACAGTGTAGCTACCTAAGCCTCCATCTTGGCCAAAAGTCCAGGTTTAGAAATCCTGTCTTGATCTATTTCCTGCCTCATGTCTCTGCCGTGTCATATGGAACATGGCCTCATCTGGTTGTTTAGAGCAAAGTTTCTGGAACTTCAATGTGCATATGAGTCACCCAGGAATTCTGATTGGGTGATGTTTGACACTTCATATTTCTAACACACTCTGGGGCTAAACAGGCCAATACTGTTCATTTATGAAAACACTTTGAGTAGCAAGTGTTAGAGAAAATAAATTTATTTATTACAAGGTGAGAAAACCAAACATACAAACTCTACAAATAAGTGCAGTTGCAGATCTTGGCAGTCTCCTAAGCTGAGAAACAAGCCTTCAAATTTCTGCAAACACCTGAAGCCACAGAATTTGCAAGACATAGGACCAGACTAGGGTTCTGGGATTTCTTCTGGGTGTGGAAGACTCTAGCACAGGGAAGAGAGGAGAAGAGCATGCTGGTAAAGGAAAAGAACTTCTGAAACTGAACATCCTTATGACTTTAAATTTAGCTTTAAATTCTAGCTCTAGAAATCATCTTTCTTTATACCCCTCAGAGACCTAGCCTGCCCCCAACCCATAATCAGCAAACCCCTGAGGCAGCTGAGGACAGTAGCCTGGACCTAACTAAAGGCCACAGGGTCTGAAATGCTGACAAGTTAAAGATAACATCTTGACCTAAATTATGTTGCAGCTCCTGAGCCCTAAGGTGGAGTGACTCCCAGACTACTTTCCCATGAGACCAGACAGAGGGACTCTGGAACAAACCTCAGGACTGTACAAGATTTGAAAAAATAGTTTACCTCACCTCCAACCAATCAGTCCCAGAACAATCTCCTAACCCATAGTATCTAGTGATTTCATCCTATATAACCTGTACCCTACACACCATCAGGGAATTCAGGCTTTCAAGCATTAACTTCGCATTCTCCTGGATGGCATTATTCACTAGTAAAATAGCCAGTATTTCTCCACTAAAATTCTCGGTGCTTAGTGCTTGGCTCTGTGAGGGCTGGGTGGATGAACTCTTTCTGTTCCATTTTACTTTGGAAGGCATAGAGCAAGGAGGGAGTGCCATCCTTGGAAGCCTTCCTCCTCTGCAGAGTGAAGGAACACAGAGTCAGACTGGGAGCTGGCAGGCATCCAGTCTATGTATGGCAATTACTTGATCTCCTCAGGAGACATGTCTGTGGACCTTCTCAGGGGAGCAACCTACACTGAAGGTGAGTCAGGCAATGTTCAGACCCAATGGCAAGACTCTAAACTCTGTGTCATTCAGAAGCATATTCTGGGGCCTATGTTTGTCCAAAAGATTTTACCTACAGACAAGTATAATACTCAGCTACAGAAATGGAGGATGATTCTACTTCAAACTTTCTCCTTGCAACTTTCCCCCTTCCATAATTAGCCTTTAGGAAGAAGTGAGGAGCCTTCTGCCAACCCTGACTGCAGCTTTTGACACTGGTGTGAGCCTAAGGCAGCCTGAGGAGCTCTGAGAGGGGGTGGATGAGATTGTATTCCCTATTGGGCACATCAGAGGTCAAATCTGAAGCTGCAAACTGGACCTGGATACTGTTAAATAAATTAATCAAAGAAGGAGGCCATTACATTGGGGTGGCTCTAAGGTCATAGCAGCCTACCTAAGCAAACCACGATCTAAGCCTATAAATGCCTCAAGGTTACAAAGTCAAAACCCTAGGGACAACCAGTCACAAACAGCCCCCTCGACTTTAAGCTGTGACCAATCAATAATCTCCTTAGTTTGTTTCAACACTTTCTCTACATCTTTCCTCTGACTCCTGTTGGCAGAGTGCTAACCAATTCTGGTTTAGTGCTGCCCCATTCAAACAGACTTTTGCTCAAACAAACTCTAAAAAATGTTTAACATGCCTCAGCTTATCTTTCAATAACACAAATGTAAGAATACATGCTTCTTACAATTTTTATTTTATTTTGGAGCTGCAGACTGTGGTCTTTGCTCTATATTGTTTTTCTTTTTCTTTTCTAATGAAAGGCAGATTTATATTTTTCCAGTATGAACAATAACTTGGACTTGGCTAACAATGCTGCATAATGGAGGGAACCTGCTATAATGTGTAGATAAAATGATTTACACTTAGCACAATTACTCATGCACAAGAGAATATTTCTGTGATGCATGAAAGTAACATCTTACAGAAACATTTCATTCCACAGTCACTCCGCTACTTGCTTAAGTAATCCCTCCCCCACATATAGTTCAAATATAAACTTGACCTCATCCTCCCCCTAAATCACGACATACATCAACCTAGTGAAATCAAATTGGGGATTTTTATCACTTTGCTATATACGTTGAATTGGTGACCTCAGCAGTTTCATCAGAGGCACTAAATCAAAATTAGTGGAATGTCTGTTTACAATGTTAATATAACGACACTAAAAAACTGAGTTTATATCTGTTCAATTAATAACTTGCTGGGTTTAAATATGCAAAGACACATTTTTATTTGGGCACATTCATGAAGGGTGAAGTAGCTGGATTCTTTAAGCTGTGATAAGTAAGTGGGTTTACACTGGTCAGGGTGTAATAATAACTTTAAGCAATTGAACTATCCTAGGAAGGCCTAAGAAAGACTGTAAATACGTGGAATCTCATCAGGAAAACATCATTACAAGCCATTTCAGGCTAAAGTCACTAGTGGTGGCTTGACCATGTCCCAGCATGCTCTTGAAGGGAGAACTCATTGAGAGTCCCTTTACCCCACACCATTACCACTCCCGAGCTCAGTAACAGACTGCAGATGTGTTCAGTGATGAGGCTCACCCAGGGGACCCACTCCACAGGGCCTATTAAAAAGCCACTTTAATTCTGATGAAAACCACATGGACTGAGATTTTCAATATACTGATCTTTCAGTCAACCTAATTCCAGACAAGACCTTCTTTGGGAAATTCCTTGAAGTTAAAAATGATCCTTTCCTAGGTCTACAAATTATAGTTCTCTGTTCCCATATCTGACACAATTACCTTCCTGAGAGTCATACATGCCAACACTGCCCTCTGCATCCACCAGCTCAAGTCTTAAGTGCTTTAAGTAAAATCACATTTAAATGAGTAATCTGAACCCCATGCAATCACACCAGGAGAAAATTAAAACTAATTTACTTAGCAAGGGAAGATATGGAGCTTTTCATAATTGTAAGACTAAATACCATATTATCACCCTCAACTCACAAATTATTTCATAGTTCTTTAATCTCCTTAAAAATATTTTAAAAGAACCTCAGTCTTTGGTTTATACATTACAGGACAAAAAGTTACCATCTGCATCACAGGCATTGACTGCCTTCTCTGTGAGTGGGAGGGGTAGGAGGGTAAGATATATACATTACCAGGTCAATGTTTTTAACAAGCTGTGTGAACTTGGGCAAGTCTCTTAACACTCCTAAATCCTCTTTTCTGTATATATGAATGAGAGACTGAATATGCAAATGAATAATGGCCAAACCACATATAAAAATAGAGCTCTGACCAATATCTGTAGCAACTAGCCAGGAAACAACCCATTATGTATAACAACCAGTCCAGGAAGCAACATACTACCTACTATAAGGTTAGACTTATAAGAGCTGATACCACTATCTCTAGCAAACAGTCCAGGAAGCCAAACAACAACCTCTCTGTAACAACTTTAGCCCTAAAATGGCCAGGACTTAATTAATAACTGACAGCTATTTCTGTGCGTAATTCCAACATAGGACCAACCAGAGAAAGTGAATTATGCAGCCCTAACCAGTTACGTAGGATGCCCTGCTTCTAGTTAGCCTGCCTGTAGCTTTCAATGCCCACAGCCTCCAGTCAGGGCACACCTTGAAACCATCTCTGCCTGCCTTTGAGTCTCTGACAAAAAGAATAATGGTAGATGACTTTCTTGCAAACTCTGACTAAATAGCCTTTGCTTGTTTTTCACTTTAGTGCTCTTCATTTATTTGTATATCAGAAAAGAGTAGGCCAAATGATCACTCCATAGGCCCAATGTTTTTGAATCCTGTAAGACCATATACTTATTCAACAAATACTTACTGAGCAACTAGTTCATGCCATGCCCTGTGCTAGATGATAAGAGCGATTTGGCAAGCTTCAAGTCTAGTGAGAGAGAATGTCATAAATCAGATAATTACACAAACACATGTAAAAGTACAGCTGTGACAAGGACCTGTACACCATGCTATGTATACCTAAGGTAGTTGGCCTAGTCAAGGGAAAAAGGGAGAAAGTCTCAGAGGAAGCTGCATTTACACGAAGACTTAAAGAGCATAAGAGTTTACCAGGTGAAGAAGAGGAAAGAGAAGTATGGTCCAGGCTGAGGTCACAGGGTGGGAGGAAGCACAGAGAGTGTGAGGACTTGGAGCAAGGTGAGCAAGGTGAGCACAGAGAGCAAGGGTGACACTGCCAGATGAAGTCTGAGAGAGAGGGCAGGACCAAACTACACAGGGGCTCACAGGAAATGTCGAGAAATTTTGTCTCTTCTTGAACTAACAACAGCAGCAATGTGGTAGCTTACACATTCTGAAAGCTAACTATGTATCAAGCACACTTCTGAAGGCTTTGGAGATACATTACACTTACAGTAACATCTGTTGTTTATAAAAAGTCAAAAAACTAGCAAGAAGTAGATAAGACTTTAGAAGTAGAGAAAACATGTAGATACAGGTGAAATTCAGGAGGTACAAATCACAGTACTTGGCAATGAACAAAGTGTAGAAAGTAAGAAAGGAGGAGATGTCAAGGACGTCTTTGAATGCTTTGTCTTCTGAAATGGATAGATAATGTCTTCACTAGGATAATGAACATCAGGAGAGGACAGACTGTGGATGTGTTGAATCTGAAAGGGTTTGAGACACCTGAAAGATGTTAAGGAGCTGGTTGTGGTAGGCAGAATGCACCCCCACTCCAAAGATGTTCACATCCTGTAAATACATTACCTTACATGGAAAAAGGGTCTTTGCAGATCTGATTAGGAGCCTTAAGGAACAGTCTTAGATGATCTATGTGAGCCCAACATAATTACATGAGCCCTACAAGCAGAAAGATTTCTTAAATATGACATACCAAAAACATAAGCAACCAAAAAAAAAGATTAAATGAATTTAGTCAAAGTTAAAACCCTATTAAGGAAGTGAAAATAATGGGAAAAATATTTACAAATGATATGTCTGACAAGGGTCTAGTATCCTGAATATGTAAAGAACTCTTATAACTCAATGATAAAAAAGAGAAAAATTCAATTAAAAATGGGAAAAGGATTTAAATTGACATTTCTCCAAAGAAGATCAATAAAGATATTAAAACATGTTCAACATTATTAGTCTCTAGGGAAATGCAAATTAAATCCACAATGAAATAGCACTAGGATGACTATATTAACGGGGGGAGATAACAAGTTTTGGTGAGGATGTAGAGAAACTGGAGTTCTTACATATCACCAGAAAAAAGTATAAAATGGCACAACTACTGTGGAGAACATTTTGGCAGTTACACAAAAAGTTAAACATGAAGTTACCATATAACCTAGTAATTCTACTCCTAGGCATAAACCCAAGAGAAATGAAAACATACATTTATACAAAACCCTGTGCACAAATATTCAGGGCAGCATTATTATTCACAGTAGCTGCAAATATAAGCAACTGAAATGTCCATCACTGATGAACAAATAAACAAATTGTGGTACATTCACACATTGGAATATTATTCAGCCATAAAAAAGAATGAAGAGCTAATATGTGGTACAACATAGGTGAAACCCACTAAATGAAAGAAGCCAGGCACAAAGGACCACACACTACATGATTCCATTTATATGAAATGTCCAAAATAAGCAAACCCATAGAGACAGAAAGCAAATTAGCAGGTGCCAGGGAACGGGGAGAGGGAAGAATTGGAAGTGACTGCTAACAGGTACCTGGCTCCCTTTGGGGTTGATAGAAATGTTCTGGAATTGGACAGTGGTGATGGTTGCACAATATTGTGACTATACTAAAAACCACTGAATTGTGTAATTTAAAATGAGGAATTTCATGTTATATGTATTTTAACTCAGTAAAAAAAAAGCAAAAAGAAAGAGGAAAAAGCAGTAAATTTGTCCAACAGAAAAAAGAGACTAAAGAAGAAGCCGGAGATTCGAGGCATGAGAAGTTCTCAACACACTAGTGCTGGTTTGAAGAGGTAGAGAGCAGCATGCGGCAAGGAATGCAGGAGGCCATAAGGAACTGAGAGAGGCTCCAGGCTGGCAGCCAGCAAGGAAACAGAAACCTCAGCACTACAACCTCAAGGACCTAAATTCTACCAACAACTCAAACAAGCTGGAATGGGTTCATTATACAAACCTTTAAAAGGAATGTTACCCAGCTGCTCCTTGATTTCAGTCTTCCCTTATAAGCAGAAGGTCCTGCTGAGCCACATTGTACTGGTATTTCTAACCCATGGAACTGTGAGATAATAAGTGGACATTGCTTTAAGTCACTAGATTTGTGGTAATTTGTTATAGTACAATAAAAGCTAACACACTGGTTATATACAAAAAGGGGGGTTGGCTGAACATGTCAAGCAGGCATCATTTTATGCAAGGTTTGAGAGCATCGGCATGGATAAGGGTGTCAAGAGAGGGGGGAGGGCAAGAAGACAAAGGAGCCTATAAGGGAGCCCCTGGAATTGCTGCCTGGGTTGACCAGATGCAAACAGGAGGAGGACGCAGGAGGCACAAGGAAGATGAAAATAGTGATGGTGGCCTTCCCTGGTAGCAGAGCTGATGGGGTACTCGATGGCAGTGTGGAGCCAGTCTTTTACAGGGTAGACCTCTGTTCTTAACAAACTCCCAGGAAGTCTCTATGAGAGCTGGACAAGATAGTAAGGACATCACTTTTCTGACAGAAGGAGATAATAATGCAGCTGATCATAGAGACTTGTACAAACAAGGCCAGAACTGACTTGAAGAGAAGGACATGGTGGGAAGAGCCAGAAGGTTGTTAACCATAAGTTACTATAGTCATCATAATAACAAATGACTATGCAGAGTTCAAGAATGCTCTTGTGGCTGTCGAGGGCGCACATGTGTTACTTAAATGTGAATCCTAAAATGAGAAACAGTCCCTGAGACCCAATTGAAATGAGTTGTGTTGAAAAGAGAAAAGAAAAGATCCTAATATATTTGAAATGATCAACTTTCTGTATAAAAGGAAACAATGTGAAGATATTTTTGTCTTGTCCAAATAAATGATTCATCAGTTAAAAAAAAAAGAAACTCATTATTTTGGCAATGGTTTTAGTCTCAGACAACAGAATCCATGTAGCTAATATAAATAAGAGATTTATTATAAGTCATAGGCAGCTCTAGTCAGATGGCTCAGTTGGAGGATCATCCCATACGCCAAAAGGCTGAGGGTTCGAATCCCAGTCAGGGTACATACTAGGTTGTGGGTTTGATCTCCAGTCAGGGTATTTGTAGGAGGCACCAGATCAATGTTTCTCTCTCACATCGATGTTTCTCTCTCTCCCTCTCCCTCTCCTTTCCTTTCTCTCTAAAATCAATAAACATGTCCTCAAGTGAAGATTTAAAAAAATTTTTTTTAAGTCATAGGCAACTAAGGAAAGGCAAGGAAACAAACTCTATTTAGGCTGGATTTTCAGGAATAGCTCCCAAACCCACACTGCAAAGTTGGTCCTCCAAAGGAACTAGTGCCCACACAGCCAGGGACAGCCATGGACAGTCATGGGGAGCCACACCCAGCTGCTGACCTCAGCACCTTCCTGCCTCCACCACAGGGCCACCAGTACAACAGATGCCTCAAGTCCCACCTGTCTACCATTTGTCTGTTTCAAATGGCACTCCTCTGAAAGGGCGTCTGATTGGTGAAGTCTAAATCTCATCTGGAAACAGTGGCAAGGGAATATGGAAAATGTTGTTTTTAGCTCTCTACGCTCTGCCAAGAAGGTATGCAAAGAGGGGAGTGGAATGAATGTGGCAGGAGCCAACCCACTGTATCTTGCACAGAAGGCAAGGAGGGGGAGGTTAGGTTAGTGGTGTCAGATGATGCTGAGACAACAAGTGCAATGAAAACTGAAAAGCATTTCTTGAATGTAGTGATCACGGACTGCCCAAACAAGAGCTGAACCAGTGCATTCACAGAACTGGAGCACTGAAGACTGAACTCAAAGGAAAGAAATGAAGCCAGCAAAAATAATCAGGACTTCTGAGAAAACTGACTGTGAAGAGGCGGAAAGAGACACAAGCAGCAGCAGCAGGTTTGAGGAGTGAGGAGAAAAGAGGGTTTCCTTTCTTTTCTTCTGAGTTGGATTGGTTTGGTTTGCAAATATTTAAAAACTGAATATAAAGAGTCCTTTGGGAGGGAGGAGTTGAAGATAAAAGGAATAATGCAAAGAAAAAAGAAAGAATGACCAAGAGTGTGAGGTTTCTGAGATGGAGTGGGGCAGGTGGCACCCACAGCACAGGTAGGGAGTAGCCCCATGTTTGGAGGAAGACTGGGTTCTCTCTGCAGAAAGAACAGAATGGTGAAGTTTCAAGGAGGTTTGCAGAGACGATAGCAGACGGAGAAGGTCATATCCATCTGGTGGCTTCTATTTTTCTCTGCGAAGTGGGATGCTCAGTCATCTGCCAAAAGGGCAGAAGAGAAGTGGGCATCTGAGACTGAGGAGAGATGATGTTTGAAGACTGAGCAAGAGAGGTGGCCAGAGAGATACGTAAGAGCATGAGGCAGCTCTATGGTCCCGCAGAACATGATGATCCCAGTGCATGGTGGGACCAAGGGGCTCTGATGTATAAAATAACCAGAGTAGAGGGAATATGTATAATATTTTAAGTTCATAATTAATATTTTTATTTTATAATACTGTATATATTTTGTCTCATGTATGACTGGGGTTTTGCCAGATGGGTACAACAAAAAGAAAAAAACAGCTAGGGAGTTTGTTGTGTGAAAGCCAAGCTGGTTGGAGGAAAATAAAGAAAGGAGAGCTGATGGAGTGGAAGAAGCAGAGGCCACTGCACTAGGAGAGCACAGGGAGCCCTCCAGAAGAGGGAGGTGAGCAAGCAAAGTGCAGGAGATGAGGTCTTGCTTAGAGAGTGGTTCTGCTGATTTAGTAATGCACAATTTTTTAAAAATACTCACCCGAGGATATGTTTACTGATTTTAGAGAGAGGGGGACAGAGAGAGAGGGAAGGAGAAATACTGATGTGAAAGAGAAACATCAGTCAATCAGTTGTGAGAGACCCAGGTGCCAAGCTCTGAGATCCACTGCTGAGTTTGCACCAAGGCCTTAGTTTTTAAGAGCTGCTGCCTGCCCACGACTGACAGACTGAGCACAGCAGGCCCTTCCTGGGGATCTAAGGCAGACCCTTCCTGGGAGTCTAATGGGCAGCCCTAGCTCATGATTTGGCAGAAGCTTTTCTGAATATCCCTGAGAACTTCAAAATAGTCTGGAAGCTTCCATCTACATTTCCTTCCACTTGTGCCCAGACCTGCATTGCAGTCTGATGGCTCTTTCTCTCTCAGCTCTCCCCATTATCTCTCACAGGCCTTTCTCTTAATAAATTTCTTGCACAATTAACCCTGTCATTACATCTGCTTTTTTTGGGACCCAGAATAACACAAGCAGGGATGGGAGTGGTTTGAGAAAACAGGCAGTAAGATGGGGATGTGGGACTGGCCTGACCACCTCCCAGCAGATGAGAAGCTAGCCATCCTGGTTGACAGGTGGAGGCACTGAGAGCCCCTGTTGTAAGGAAGTGGCTCAGTTGCTCAAGATTTCACCAGTAGTGTCCTAGAAAATGTTCTGGTGGGGAGAATGCTGTGGCAGGTGCCACGATGCAGGCATTTTAAAAATACAGGTCAAAAATGCCTACAAGAACACTGGCTGGTGTGGCTTAGTGGATTGAGTGCTGGCCTGCTAACCAAAGGGTCACTCGTTCAATTCCCAGTCAGGGCATGTGCTGGATTGCTGGCCAAGTCCCCAATAGGGGGCATGCAAGAGGCAACCACACATTGATGTTTCTCTTCCTCCCTTTCTCCCTCCTTTCCCCTCTGTCTAAAAATAAATAAAATCTTTTTTAAAAATGCCTACAAAAGAGCAGCATGGGTTGGATGCTGCTAAGTTGGTTTGATACCCAGAAGAATAACGAACAACTGAGGCTGGTTAACAAAGGGTCTTTGTGATGGTTTACAAAGGGGCCTTTATCTCTTACAGAGAAAGGACAGACACAGCCCAGATGCGGACTGAAGATCGCATTGTTAGAGTCCAGGAACTCCAGAGAGTTTTCAAGGCTCAGCCAAGGCAAGTCTGTACTGCAAAGGCCAGGGCCCTGGTATAGAAAACCTGGGATCTTGAAATGTGGGACAGGGACATCTTGATGGACAGCCCTGAGGGTGATGATTCTACAGTGCCCTCTAGACCCTCTGGGCCCAAGAGGTGGCCCACCCTTCCCTGGTGAGGTCTAGTACTTACTCACTGGCAGATACTCAGAGGCCCCTCCTCCATAAGACCACTGGTGCCCTTGGGGAGCTGTCCCACCTCTTCTCCTGGCTTTGGAGATGTGTATTAGCAAAGACTCAGCATACAAAAGACTCAAAGCTATTATGCCTTGAACTTTGCCCAGTCTTATCCTATTCCTTACCTTGCAAGACACACCTTAAAATCACTCAATCCAAGTTATAGCACCCTCCATAATACCCTAGTTTCTAATTTCCTCGTTTTGAGACACAACAAGACTGATAATGTGGCGTTATCCTTGCCTGCTGTAGGTCTAACACACTTAGCTTTGCTTGATCAACAAGTGTTTCTGGAAGTCTCTTTGGGAAGACAACTGTCAACACAAAATAGATAATGTATAATACTGGTATGGAATAATTTACCACATTACACACCTCTTACCTGACACTCACCTGGTGGGAGGTTGTGTCCTGAGGGGCCTGGACAAAAGAGGATTACTCTAGCATTCTAAAGATATGTTATCGTAGATGCTAAAGTGACAATACACAGGCTCAGTTAAGGTAAATATTCACCTTTGTCAAGGAAGATACTAACTTAGGACATGACTACTTGCCATGACTCGCTTTTAGTTAGGAAATTTTAATTTCAGATGATTCTCTGTGGTTACTTCAGGCCTCTGAGTTTGTAAGGCTGCCACTCAGGCCTCCCCTGAGCTTGTCAGGTTTACTGTATGGTCCCTTTTTCATCCACAAAGGAAAACAAAAAAGCAAAATATTTTGCAATCTGAAGAATACAGTTGTAATGAGAATCATAATTTGTAATTATCTGTAGTCAGTGTCAAACTGTTGAGCCACAGCCATATGTATGAGTCACCAACTGCTTTCCTGTTTGTTTGCTCCCCCTTTTAATATTTATCAAAAGCTGGAAGAAGGCGAAGGGGAGCAGAATTTCCATCCCAGAATATGCCTCCTTGGATAAAGATTATTTTGAGTTGGTTATTTTTAAGAAACTGCAGACACAGAAGAAGCTCTGAAAACCAAATAGAAGTTATTCTTTTGTAAAAGACATTTACATTTATAAAGGAAATGTCCCTTTGCAAGGGCATCTCCCTGCCTGTACCAGGAAGAGAAAGAAGACCAACCCTTCAGAACCTCTCATCAGTGGAGAAGGCACTGACTAAATCTGCATAAAAATCATACCCTTTTTTCTGTGCTTTGCCTGAATACCTCCAAAACTGGCTCCATACTTCATCTCCAACTTCATCTTTTGTCTTTAGCTGGAAGTGATATTTTAGGTGGTGGCTTGGGCCATTTCAGGAAGTTACTCAGTTTTCTTGAGTATCTCCCATGTGCACAGGAGGTCAAGTTGTTATTTAACTTCTCTTTTTTTTTCTCCTGTTAATCTTTTTTATTACAGGTGGTCTCACTCAAGAACAGAGAAGGGTAGAGGAAAACATTATTTTTCTTCCCCTACAAGTGCAGGTGTCCATTTTGGGCTCTCATCTAAAAAGTAGAAGTGGTCTGTCATTCATGCAATAGATGGTTTTGTTTGTATAATGCCAAATAATTAGTTTAACTTGTGATGATGATGATGATGATGATGATGATGATTATCTAAATGACTTGAGAAAGTCATAGTTTGGGTATCTCAAAACAGCCTGAATTCACCAAAGAGAAAGAGTCAGGGAAAATCAAGTAAGTTTCATGTAGCATAGGGGGTTTTGTGTTTGATCAGGAACGTTTCCAGGGTTTCAAGGCAAAAGCACTGAAGTGTGGGTATGGAAAGGTCAGAAACAACAAATTCTTATCTTCACTTTAAACCTGAAGTTCTTCAACCTTCATGAAAGGAGTCTTTTGTTGACCCTCTTCTTGGACAGGCAGTTGCTAGTATGTCACCTTCTTGTGACTCCCTCCCTCTTTCCCTCAGAAGGTTGCTTTAGTAGGCTACATGATGATGGTCAAGTCCTGTCAGACAACAGGCCATGACAACATTAAATGGTTTATTTGCTTCCTGCACCTGTTTTTGTTACCTTCCAAGTCCCTGGAGAACCAAGACAGACTTTCTACTGCTCTGAGAAATTATTCTGTTTAGATCACACACCAGAACAGGTGCCAAAAGGAAAATAGCATGCCAGATGTCCATGCAGGCAGCAGGAAGTTGGCCAGAACTCTGCATCTCCTAATTTAAAAGACCCTAAACTTCACATTGATTCTGAACTGGTTTTCTCAGCGATCCCACTGTTTGCAGATCCTAGAATTCCAGGGTGCTGAAAAGCTTACAAATTCTGCAGTTCATCACACTTATTTTTCAGGCAGATTCAGACTGCCTGAAACACAGACAAGTTAAAAGATATCCCCATCAATTCACTGGTGATTAGTGGCAGATCCAGTTCAAGGAGGAACCCAGGTGAACACAAGAGTTTTACCTGAAAACTAAGAAGAAAAAAATGAGCCTATTCATTATAACACTGTGTTATCACAGAATTTAGGATGAAGATATTTCATTTTAGAAACCATAACCCACTCCTAGCTAATTTCAATACATCACATGGGGAAGATGTGAACCAGATAAATCTATCATAGAAAAGTATATGGGACTTCTGGCCAAGCTGGAGGCATAGGTAGACGCACTGTGCCTCCTCGCACAACCAAGATAGGGACAACAACGATATAGAAACAAAATAACAACCAGAACTGACAGAAAATTGAAGTGTAGGGAAGTCGGACAACCGAGGATTTAAAAATAGACACTTTCATCCAGACTGGTAGGAGGGGCGGAGTCTGGCTGGGTGAGGGACGCGGAGTGGAGAGCTGAGCACCTGGGACGGCGCACAAGTCCGCAGCAGGCAGACCCTGGGCACACAAGCAGCAGTGGCTGGTGGGCCCCGGACAGGGGGTGGCCACCAGCAGACCCAGCAAGGCTGCCATTGTGAAGTAAGGCACTGTGCGCAACTCAGGGTCCCAGCACCGGGAAATAGAGCTTTGGGCCACTGACTGAAAAGGAAGGTCCCACGGGGTGCACAGGCCCACCCACACCGGAATTGGTGCCAGAGGGGTCCGGTCGGCTTGCGGAAAGTGGCGGAAGGGTCTGGGGTCCTGCAGAGAGCTGAGCGGGCGCCATTGTTCCTCCTCGGACCCCGCCCCCACGTACAACATCACAACCCTGCGACTGGGGTGCCCCGCCCAGGTGAACTCCTAAGGCCCCGCCCCTCACTACGGGAGCTCCACAAGACCAAAAAACAAAACAAAACAAAAAGCAGCAAAAAGATGG
>JAPYXV010005859.1:0-10218 GCA_028533065.1 Trachops cirrhosus | reverse complement strand
AACCATTGATTTGAGTCCTGGTTTCCTTCCCATCACTGTTGGTTCCTGCACATTTTCCTTTATTTCACTCTTCATAGCCTTCACTTTTTCCTCCATTTTGTGACCATACTCAACCATTTCTGTGAGCATCCTGATTACCAGTGTTTTGAAGTCTGCATCTGATAGGTTGACTATCTCTTCATTGCTTCATTATATTTTTCTGGAGCTTTGATCTGTTCCTTGATTTGGGACATTTTGTTTGTTTGTTTGTTTGTTTGTTTGTTTGTTTCAGCATGCCTGTTACACAGTAAGGGGTGGAGCCTTAGGTATTTGCCAGTGCAAGGCAACCCATCGCATAGCTGCCTTGTGGCACTGTATGCAGGGGAGGGGCCTGAGAGGGAACAGTGCCACTTGCTGGGCTCTCTACTGACTTTCAGTCACTAATGCAGCTACCCACAAGCAAATTGGGCCTTTCTGGTGCTGATTCCCAAGTTGGTGGTTTTGTGTATATTCTAGGACCCTGTGGGTCTCTCCAATGAACTCTCTTCTGAGACTGGGAGTTTCTCTGGCCTCCTCAACCCCCACAAGTTTTTTCAATCAGAGGTTTGGAGGCTTTATTTTCCCGTGCTGGAATCCTGGGTTGCATGGTCTGTCTTGTTGCCCAGTTGTTCCTCCCAGTTAATTTGCACTCAAATATGGGACCAGCCATTCTGCCAGCCACCACCTCACCCAATCCACTGCCATCGTCTTGTCTGCCCCAGGTGTCCAGCCTTGGCCTTGCTGTGAATCCTCTCTACCTGGCTGCCCATCCCCTCCCCCCTACTGGTTTGAATGAATATTTCTTTAACTCTGTGGTTGTCAAACTTCCATACAGTTGGATTTTCTGTCAGTTCTGGTTGTTCTTTGTTTTTAAATTAGTTGTTGTCCTTCTTTTGGTCATGCAAGGAGGCACAGTGTGTCTACCTATGCCTCCATCTTGGCTGGAGGTGTTCCCAAGTCTGTATTCTTTGCAGGCTATGTCAAAGACCTGAATTTTTATTAAAAAAAAAAAAGCCAAGAAAGCCTTTCCATTATCCAGAGAGGGAATCATACATCATTGTTCTCCATTCCCACTCTAACTTAATGAGAAACTTGCACAATATCTGGATCCCTTAATGTTTTGCAAATGAAGGAGAAGGATGTCCTCAGATTTCCTGCAGTAGGATCCAATTTAGGTGGCACCAACCTTCACTTCCAAATGAAGCAGTACATCTACAAAAAGCAAAGTGATAGTGTCTACATCATAAATCTGAGAAGCTTCTGCTGGCAGCTCAAGCCACTGTTGCCATTGAAACCTGATGATGTCAGTATCATATCCTCTAGGAACGTTGGCCAGAAAGCTGTGCTAAAGGTTGCTGCTGCTACTAGAACCACTGCTATTGCTGGCTGCTTCATTCCTGGAAGCTTCACTAACTAGATCCAGGCAGCCTGCTGGGAGCTGTGACTTCCAGTGGCTACTGATCCTAGGGCTGACCACTAACTTCTCACAGAGACATCTTATGTTAACCTGCATACAATTGTTCTGTGTCGCACAGGCTGTCCTCTGCACTATGTGGGCATTACCATTTCTGGCAACAACAAGGAGGCTCATTCAGTAGGTCTGATGTGGTGGATGCTGGCCCAAAGTTCTGTGCATGTATGCCACCATCTCCCATGAACACGAATGGGAGGTCATGCCTGATCTCTACTTCTACAGAGATCCTGAGAAGTTTGAAAAGAAAAAGGAGGAATTTCAGGTAAATGGACTTCACTAGTAACTGAATTCACTGCTGTTCAACCTGAGGTCGCAGACTGGTCTGAAGGCTCAGGTGCCCTCTGAACCCATTCAGCAGTTTCCTACTGAAGCCTGGAGTGTTCAGATTGCCACTAAGACTGGTTTGCAACCCATTGCTCAGGTCACTGAGTGGGTAGGAACAGCCACTAAGTGGTCCTAAATTGTTCTTCCACAAACTCTTACCATGGAAATAAGGTTGATGGAAAATAAACAGTTTTTAAAAAAGAAAACCAAAAACAAACAAAAAAAGAAAGACAGTAAAGAAAAAGACAGTCATAATTTTTGAGTTTTAGAAGATTTTTCTGATTCCAGAAAGTAGATTAGGGCAGAATTGGGGAGGCAAGAATGGATTAGGAGAGAGATGGTAGCCTGTTGCAGTAGGAGAAACTGCAGCATGAGAGGAGGATAAAGGTCAAGACTCCCTCCCAGGTGTCTGGTCTGGGCGTTGGATGGATGGTGAGAAAGAGAAGATGGGCCAAGTCTGGACACAGTGACTTGGAGATATCCAAGTGGAAATGTCGGCAGGGTCAATTGCATATGAGTCCCAAGGTCAATGAAGATATATCTGAGGATCATAAGAAAAGAATATCAGTTAAAGCTATTGGTACAGATGAAATCAACTAGAAAGGGTAAAGTGCTTCAAACTGATCTGTGGGGAAAAACCATAATTTAAGGGTAGGGTAGAAAAGGATGTGTTCTTGCACAGGAGGCTGTGATGAAGCTGCCTGGAGGCAGGAGGAAAACTGAGATAGCATGGTGACTCAGAAGCCCAGGGCCAGGGTGTTCCCATGCGAGAGTGAGTGGTCCTGTTAAGGAGCTCTAGTTCTTCTAAGTATGAGATCAAGTATTCAGTCAAATACTGCTAAAATGTCTCATTGGGATAACAACTTGAAAATGCTCATTAGTTCTATCAACCTGAAAGTCACTGGTTGACCTTCAAAGAATCATTTCTGTTCACGATGGGGAAGAAGTTAGATTAGATTGGTTTAGGGAAGGAATTAGAAGTGACGAGATGGAGACAGTGGATAAGAATATGTCCTTTATTGTATCTCCACAGTGCTAAATGCACAGTAGGTGCTAAAGAATTAACTTAGAAAAACAATTGCATAAATAATATGTATAATCCTATAAAATAGAAATAATCCTATAATAATATTTATGGGATTAATTAATTGAGTCCACAAATACTTATTAAGTAGCTTCTGTGTGCCACACACTCTTCTAAGTAGTTGGGATACATTATTGAACAAAAGACATACAGTTCTTCTGACTGCCAGGGAGTTTGCATTCTAGAAGGATGGTTAGAGCAGTGGGGAGAAAGATAATAAACAATAAGTTATAGAGTATACTAGGAGGTGGTAAATTCTGTGCCATGAAAAGAAAGAATAGAGCAGAAAAAGGAAAACTGAGCATACTTTAACAGGAGGGTGGAGATTTCTGATAGATCAAGATAGATCCCAGCACAAAGATGATACTTGAGCAAATACTTGAAGGAAGTGAGGAAGCTAGTCGGGGGCTTCAATCAGGAAATCATCCAGACAAAGCCTAGATGGAAGAGTGCCCGGTGTGTGGGGGCACAAGGCCAGTGTCGCCAAAGTGGTGAGATGGAGAGAGTGGGGATAAGGTCAGAGCAGCCCATCACAGAGGCCCCTGTAGCCATTAGTGGGACTCTGGCTTTTATTGGAGGGAAATGGGGAGCACTGTAAAGGGTTTGGACATGATACAATCTGACTTATGTTTTAAAAGGGTCACTCTGGCTGCTGTATTGAGATTAGGTGAGAAGGAGGTAAACCTGTCTGCACTGAGCTGGTGGGAGGTTGTCACCGCCAGGCCTGGAAGTGGTACATCTCACTTTCACTCACTTTCTGTTGGCTAGAACTCAAATGGCTGCACCTAACTGCCAGGGTGGATGGAGAATGTGGTCTAGATGTGTGCCCAGGAAGAAGAGAAAATGAATTCTGTGAACAACTGGCCTGTCTCTGCCACAAAAGGCCTACCGTTACTTGGGCATGAACTGATGATGGAAGGAAGCAGAGCGTTCATAGTGGAAGATTTGAGAAGTTGTCAGATTCTGGATGTATTTTCATGGTACAGCCAATAGAATTTCTTGAAAGACTGGATATGGGTTGTGAAAGAAAGAGGAGACCACACTACTGAGCTTGAGCAACTGTAAGAACGGAATTGCCATCACCTGAAGATAGGGAAGGTTGCAGGCAGAAAAGGTTTTAGAGGAGCTATTGAGACTTCAGCTTTCCACATGTTATTTGCAAGGTTCATTGGAGAACCAAGGGAGATGTGAGAGGGTGGTACACAAGTCTGGGATTTCAGAGATCTGGGCTGGAGTTTAAAGTTGTAAGGATCCGCCTATGGGTGGATTTAAAGTCAACAAAATGCCTAAACCAAGGAAAGGATCAAGGACTGAGCCCCAGTGCACCAGAATGTTAAGGAGTTAGAGAGAGAGAAGGAATCAGCAAAGGAGTCTCAAAAGGATCAACAAGTTAAGTAAGAGGCAATCCTGGGGCATATGGAGGAGTCATGGAAGCCCAGAGAAGATACCTCAAAAAGGAGGGTGTAAAGAACTGCACCACATGCTGCTGGCAGATAAAGGACGATGAGGACTGGACTTATCCTTGTAGAGAGAAGAAGGGGGTCAGCAAGAATAAAATGGAGGTAGAATGTGTTTAAGAAAAGGTGGGAGGAGAGGAATCAGATACAGCAAGTATGGGTAAGTCTTTCAAGGAGTTTTTCTACAAATGGGAGCTAAGAAATTGGGTGGAAGTTGGTGGAGAAGTGGGCTCAAGAAGAGCTATTTTTAGTGAGAAGTAATAAACAGATTTCTATGTTAATGTTAATGATCCCACAGAGAAGGGAAAATAATAATGTAGCAAGAAAATTTCTAGAATAATGTTCTTGGGTTTGCCAGAGAAGATGCCGTTTACTGTTAAGTGGTGGGTAGACTCATAAGCACATAGCTAAGGTAATCCAAGGTCATGGATGCAAAGGCAGAATGAGTGGGTGCAAATATATGCGTAAATGTGGGGGCAATTATTACTGCAGAGAAACCATTACTTCTCTGGCCCGCACTATCACTATAGCTGTACTCTGGAGTAGGATAGAGTTGGAGGACAGGAATTGGAATTACTGCTTTCCCACCTAGGAAGTCTTCTGAGTCAGGCCCAGCAGTACGTAGTGGAGCCTGGGGTAAGGATGTAGGGTGGAGCACAGTCACGAAGGCTCTAATCTCCAAATTTCATTATAATACCATCACCAGGGAGTGCACTAAAAGGTGCTTAGTGTTAAATTTAAATATTTGAAAAAGACCACAGAATGTGTGTATAACTTTGGCATTTATTTATTTTATGTTACAATTATTTAAGGTCTCAACCACTGGAACTGGCTTAGGTCTCTCTCACTCTCTGAGAGCCCCCCCCATCTTAAAATGCTCACTTTATTGACCTTCACTTCATGGTTTTCAAAGCCATTGATGATCATTGCCTAGATTCATTATTTCAATGAGTTGCATATTGGTGATTTTCTAATTCTATCATTCCTCCGCAATTAATTACTGATTGTGATCTTTCTATAAAGAAAACCATTTCCTCATCAACTACTTCATTGCCCTAAAAGAATTAGAAAAGTAGGATAAATGGTTCATTATTTCCCTTCATTTATCAATATCTTCAGAATAGAGTTGGGGCCCCAGCAACTTCTAAAAGTAGTTGACTAATGAGCTATACTTTTTGTTTTGTTTCATTTTGTTTTGTTTCTGTTTCTGTTTCTTGGGGGAAGCAGATGGGATGGTGCACTGTTTTGAACGCACAGATTTTTATATACTTGGCATGGTTCAATCCTTTTCAGTCATTATTCCTTTTTATTGAAATCGTCCCACCTCTAGCCAGTGGGAAATTCTCAGGCTGATGCCTGTGTCCTTTGACATGACCTCAGTGGTCCTTTGATGTTTGTTCCTTTTCTCTCCGTCTCTGTTTTTGCTCCAGACCTGGAAATGACCACTTTCCTAAGAATCCCCTTGGTTCTTTTTAGTAGTGAACAGTATTTATAGAGCATAATCTGAGCACTTATAGAGTCTTCCAACTTATTTTCTAGGTTCTGTTCACTCCTTCATAGTCCACCATAGGTAGTTTTGCCAGGTGCGTCTTCCTGAAACCTGTATGGCACAGGTCCATCTTTTGTTAATCAACTTTTACTGCCTACAGGATACAAGCCATTTAGGGTTTCCTGGAACTCAAGTGCTCCTGCATAAAGCCCCGTTCTTGTCTCTCACCACATCTTTACATGAACACAAGAATACAGCCAAGCAGCAAACTGGCTCCTGAGAATGTCATGCCCAGCCCACCTCAGTGTCAGCATTAGGGCTGAGCCAGGAGGCAGGCAGGAGCGTGAGTGCTTGGACAGGCAGTGCCAAGGAGTCAGTGATCAAAGGTGCACAGCGTGCCTTCTGTTGTGGGTGCCAGCACTTGTCCTTCTCTGCTGTTTGCCAGCTGGGTGATTCCAATATGTCATCTTTCCTCACCAGCTCCTCACTTATAAAAAGTAGGTGACACAACCAGCCTGACAAGGTCCTTGTGAAAATTAAGACAGAAGACTCATGTAGGTTACCTAACCCAGGACATGCAAAAGACGATAAATAATTCTTACCTGCCCTTCCTTGGATTACATATCCTCAGTTATATAATCAGATGGTCCAAAATCTAAAAATTCTGAGTTCTTCCTAAAGTGCTGCTGCTATTTTTACCTGTTCTTTCACTAAAGGTTACAGCCTGGTCCTGTGGTGGGGGAGAGGACAACCCTGAGTCACTTCCTCCCTCCCTGTGTTGGTCCTGCTGTGCCAAGTTGGATGGGACCAGGCTGTTCCACGGAGAGCTGCCCAGGCCACGAGGACTCATGCTCACTGACATTCAGGAAGGTGTTTGTAAAACCACGGGCCTTGCAGGAGACTGGGCTGGCCTCCCACTTCCTGAATTGATCATGTATCTTCACTTCCCTGACATCCTCTTTCTGAAATTGATCAATGTTTCTCCCAAAGTAAGCAACGATTAGCAGGTGGTTGATAATAGAATTTGAGTCTGACATATTTGGACTTCAAACAAGTGATAAGACTCCATTTTTTAAAAGACAAGAACTAATGTGTAGTTGTGATCTACAACCTTGACTGTATATCAAAATGGCCTGAGGAGCTTAAAAATGCTGATGCCTGAGTCCCACCCCAGGGACTGATATAATTGGTCTGGAGGGTGGCCTGGGCATTAGGTATTTTATGAACTCCTCAGCTGACAGCGCAGTGAAAGGTGAGAACTGATAGAAGGTAAATGCTTAGGTAAATGCAGTTTCTCTGCCCCCAAAGATGTATCTCAACTGCTGGGGAGCAACAAAGTAAAGCTTTCCCTTGTCTGGTTTCCAGAATTCTCCAGTGTGCAGGTGACACAAGATGTGAAAGGACTGGTCATGGAAGGCCTAGGGGCCATGCCAAGGAGCCTGGAGCCATCCTTGCGAGAATCCTTATCAAAGGGTTTTCAGCAGACTGGCAACTTGATCAGGTTTTCATTGTAGGAAATATTGTCTGTCAGCACTGAGGAGAATGAATGGGAGTGGATATGGATGGAGGAAGCAGGAGACTACCAGGTCCCAGTGTGAGATGATGAAGGCCTGAAACAAGGCAGGAGTGATAGGCATGGAAAGCAAAGAGGAGGGGCTTCACCTTACCCTTTGAGTGCTGGCTCAGGACTCCTGGACTTCCTGTGCAGAGGTCACTCTACCCATTGCCTCTTGGCTATTGGTACTTTTGTGCAGGCTTCAATGTCTTCACTGAGTTATCTCTTAGTGACAATAATGACCCACATTTATCATGCTTTTGCTTTGGGATAAGCATGTGGCTAAGTTTGCCTCACTTTACCATTAACAAAACTGAGGATTATCAAGGTTAAGTGTCCTGCCTAAGGTCACATTAGCAGTAAAAATAGAATTGGATAGATGCAAGTTTTTTACTCGAAAACTACCTCTGTCTCCCACTTCCTACCCAGTATGCTCAAGTGCCCCTCCTCTTGGCTGAAGTCACCTTTTAAAAAAATTTATTGATTGAAATTAGAAAGAAAGGCAGTGGGGGTAGGAGAGAAAGAGACACAAATAGATCTGTTGTTCCACACATCAATAGATCCATCTTGTATATGTCCCGACCAGGGATCAAACCTGCAACCTTGGAGTATCAGGACAATGCTCCAACCAACGGAGCTACCGAGCCAGGGCTAAAGTCATTTCTTTCTGGATTAAGTCTCAGGACTTGCTGTACCTACAGGCTTCATCTGATGGTCCATCCTGGTTGTTCCTGGCCAGCCCAGACTTACGCTCTTGGTGGTCCCTCGAATAAGAGAATCCAACTTGTGGTTACATCAGTTAGATTAGCCAACATCTTGAAATCTTCCTAATTTATATTATTTCAGTTTGTACTTACTGAAAACTAAAAAAGTCCCCTGCCCCTTAAGTTTTCCACATGCTGAAGTGCTGGAGCCCTATAATTTTTTTCTTTTTTTTTTTTTGAGAAAAAAATATAAAATAATGTTGGTAATGAACCTAACTGTTGTGAAACTAACTGTTGTGGACAGTCATAAGTTCCTACATAAGACTTTGAGAGCAGCTTCCCAGCACACCTAGAGAAATCCAGAAGGCAGGGGCTTACACTTTAAGGACATCTACATCAACAGTGTTGGAAATGCCACCTGATATCATGGCCACAATAATCAGAATCAACCCCTTCAGGTAATGTCTGTTGCAAACAGGACCATTTACTAAATCTGTGTTACATATTTTGTGGCTAATGTTTAGTGAGTACATTTTTGCAGCAATACTTGGCTAAGTACTTTATATAGATTATCTCTCATTGTGACATCCTTATTTTACAGATGAGAAAACTGAGGCTCAGAGAGGTTAACTTGTAAACATTTCCAAGTTGGTGTTTAATCAAAACCTTATTTGAACTAAATAACAAAAACTTATTTAGAACTAAATCTGTCTAATCTTAATACTATGCTTGCTCCTAACACTTAACTATATTATAGAACCCTCAATAATAAAAAATTATAGACTGATTTGTATATTAGTGTACATTACACATTACATCTATTAACATTTTCTCTGAACTTTGTTTTAAAAATTGTACGCTGGAATGGTTTTTCCTATATATTGTACTATAGTATTTCTTTTTTAAAGATTTTATTTATTTATTTTTCTTCTTTTAAAATATATTTTATTGATTATGCTATTAAAGTTGTCCCAATTTTTCTCTCCTTTATTCCCCCTCCACCCTGTACCACCTTCCCACCATCATTCCCCCACCTTAGTTCATGTTCATGGGTTGTACATATAAGTTCTTTAGCTTCTCCATTTCCTATATCTTAACCTCCCCCTGTCTATTTTGTACCTACCACTTATGATTCTTATTCCCTGCACCTTTTCTCCATTTCCCCCCATTCACCCCCCTCCCCTGCTGATAATCCTCCATGTGATCTCTGTTTCTATGAATCTGTTCCTGTTCTAGATGTTTTCTTAGGTCGTTTTTGTTTTTGTTTTTTAGGTTCTATTGTTGATGGTTGTGAGTTTGTTGTCATTCTACTGTTCATAGTTTTGATCTTCTTTTTCTTAGAAAAGTCCCTTTGATATTTCATATAATAAGGGCTTGGTGATGATGAACTTAATGAGACCTTTAACTTGACCTTATCTGGGAAGCACTTTTATTTGCCCTTCCATTCTTAATGATACCTTTGCTGGATAGAATAATCTTGAATGTAGGTCCTTGCCTTTCATGACTTGGAATACTTCTTCCAAGCCCTTTCTTGCCTGTGAGGTTTCTTTTGAGAAATCAGCTGACAGTCTTTTGGGAACTCCTTTGTAGGTAACTGTCTCCTTTTCTCTTGCTGCCTTTAAGATTCTCTCCTTATCTTCCATCTTGGGTAATGTAGTTATGATGTGCCTTGGTGTGTGCTTTTTTGGGTCCATCTTTGGGACTCTCTGAGCTTCCTGGACTTCCTAGAATTCTATATCCTTTGGCAGATTGGGGAAGTTCTCCTTCATTATGTTTTCAAATCAGTTTTCCATTTCTTGCTCTTCCTCTTCTCCTTCTGGCACCCTTATGATTTGGATGTTGGAATGTTTAAAGTTGTCCCAGAGGTTCCTAAGCCTCTCCTCATTTTTTTTTTGAATTCTTGTTTCTTCATTTTGTTCTGGTTGAATGTTTATTTCTTCCTAGTGCTCTGAACCATTGATTTGAGTCCTGGTTTCCTTCCCATCACTGTTGGTTCCTGCACATTTTCCTTTATTTCACTCTTCATAGCCTTCACTTTTTCCTCCATTTTGTGACCATACTCAACCATTTCTGTGAGCATCCTGATTACCAGTGTTTTGAAGTCTGCATCTGA
>JAPYXV010005858.1:0-10218 GCA_028533065.1 Trachops cirrhosus | reverse complement strand
ATCATCAAAATGTCCATACTACCCAAAGCAATCTACACATTCAATGCCATACCTATTAAGATACCAATGGCATATTTCACAGACATAGAACAAACACTTCAAAAATTTATATGGAACCATAAACGACCACGAATAGCTGCTGCAATTCTTAGTCATTTTTTTAAAGATACTAATTTAGCTTTAAATTATATCCTTGGACTCCCATTTATTATCTATGAGAAAATTAATGCCATTTTTTCCATTTTTCTTTTCCCTATCCTCCATCTATCTGATGTTGTAAAATTCCTACCTCAGATAAATATAACATTTATATAAAATTCTAGCTATTTTCACATCTTTTAATCTTAGAACTGCAATTAAAATATGTTCAGTGTACATTATTAATCCTTTTGTCAAAGTTTACCTAAGAACCGCTAAGTTGGATGAAGATCACCTTCTAGTGCAGGGTTGTCAAACTCATTTTCACTGAGGGCCACATTAGCTTTGCAGTTGCCTTCAAAGGGCCCAATGAAATTTTAGGACTGCATAAATGTAACTACTCCTTAACTAGGGGCAGGGAGCTTGGCGCTGCCACTGGGTAGAAACAAGGTGCCAGGCCAGCTAAAACAAGGTGGAGGGCTGGATTTGGCCTGCGGGCCTTGTGTTTGCCACCTGTGCTCTAATGAATATAGTATTCTGTAAGTTTTTCAAGTTTAAAACTATTTTTTACAACCCTGACACTTGAATAACCCTGTCTCACGTAATCCTTCCTTTTATTTATTTTTTGAAAATAAGGTTCCATTGTCTTGTTTTGAATATTGCTGTGGATAAATTTGATAACAACCTGATTCTTTCTTTTGGAAAGAAATAACTTGACATTTTTGCCTGAAATCCCAGAGTATATTTCAAAAATATCCATAAAAGCTGAGGGTTTTTCTGGGGTATTTTTAATAGTTAATGAAATGTGCCCTTCATTATGTAACTGAAGACCTTTAATTTCTGAAGAAACTTCTTGAGCTATAACCTTAATGATTTTTTTGTTTTGCTGTTCATTTTCAGGGATTCTAATTTTAAGAGTTCTCCTCAAATAATTATATCTTCTTATCTGAGTATCTTCTCAGATAACTATATGTACCAATTTTTCTCTGTTCTTTTTAGCTCATTATTTTTAATCTGTATTGTGGGAGTATGCCCTTTTATTCTTCCAAATATATTTTCTTTATCAACACCACTTATAAAAACTATTCATGAGAATCTATCAGGTTGTTTTCAGTTTAATCTTCATAGCTGAGGGATATTTTTTCTTTTTTTATCTGCTCAACTATGATTTCACATCTTTCAATGTTTTGTCCACTTCTATTTTTGTTTCACTAATTCAGAGATTATTTTTTAATATCTTCAAGTGGGTTTTAAAAAGATATTTAATTAAGATGTTGTGTTTAGGGATGTTTTGTTTCAGTGTTCCTCTTTGCTTGGTTGTTCCAAGGTAGGGTGAGAATTTTCATGAGTTAAAAGTTTTGACATTTGCTATATGTTTAATGGTACATTCATGGGGTTATTGTTGAGCTTTATGTTAATTTTGAAATATCAATTTTTTCCCATAAAAGCAATAGCTGGTGAAAGGCCAAAGAAAATTTTCATGGCTTTATACATTCTTTGTTAATGAATATTGTCATGTGTTGCAAAAGTGAAAAGAAATAATTGATGGTATGTTTTCTTTTTAATACAGCAGAATTTTCTAACATACTAATTCTTTTTGTTCCTATTGGGCCTTTAATTTCAACTTTTTGATTTTTTGTCTTTTAACCACATAGTCTCCAACAAATAATCCACACCCTCTTAATTTGCCCATTCTTCTCAGAAATAGTATCTTCCCTAGACTGTTACATAATGTCACATAATGAGATTCAAGCACCTTCCTTTCTGATCACCTGTTGTAAGACCTGTTCTCAGTATTTCCTTAGACTTGTTCTCAGCACTGGGGTGACAATCTCTGTGGGGGGTCTTTATCCAGGGTCAATCATTTCTGGGCCTTCACTTTCTGTCCTTTTGTTTCACAGTCTGTTTCTGTAATTCAGTGTGAGTTCCAGAGTCAGTTCTGCCATCATATGTGTTTATATCCTTACACTCAGGTAACTTTAAGTTTGTGGTATTTACTGTACACTAGTTTTGCTAAAAGTCTTTTTGTAGGTAGTTATGTCACTTACAATCTGTATAGTTTTTGGAGGACGGTTGGAGGAGATTTGGTTTTAGGAAGCCACTATTCTTTATAGAGAATTTGCAGGAGCTGTTGAAGAAGTGATTTTTCCTGAGAAGATGATATTTTAAAAAGATACCTAAATTAAATGCTGTAGAAAGCCATTCCAGTTTTAATTTTAGAGAAATACAAGCAAGAGAGAAAAGCTATCATAAACAACCTGAGTGAGAATTTGTTCAGAGACTGAGGATAAATGGGGACCACTGTGGCTAGAATGAAAAGTAGTGAGAAGGAGGCTGAAGAGCTAAGTAAGAGCTTGTTTTCTGTACCTATGGATTTACTTACTCTGAATGTTTAATATATACGTGCAATCATACACATGTGGCCTTTTGTGACTGGCTGCTTCCACTTAATGGTTGCAAGGATCATCCATGTTGTAGCATATATCAGTAATTCATGTCTTTTATTGACTGAATATCAACATTGCATCGTATGTACATATCATGACCTTTTTATCATTCGTTGTTTCACAGACATTTGATTTCTTTTCACTTTTGGCTATTGTGAATAGTGCTGCTATGAATATGTGTGTACAACCATTTGAATACTTCTTTCAATACTGGGTATACATTTTTTAAAAGATAAATGTATGAGAAAGTATTTGAAGGTTTTCACAAAAAAAGCATGAACTAATTTACATTTTTAAAAGATCCTGTTTGCTGCTGCTGAAGGGACAAAAGCAGGGAGACGGGGGCTGCTGGAGTGATCTAAGTGAGATATCACAGAGACTTGGACAAGGACAGGAGCAGAAATCATGGTGAAAAGTAATATAATCTAGCATGTTTTGAAGGTGGCACCAGCAGCACTTATTGACTGAGAGTACAAAAGAAATTATCTGTCAAGAATGACTACAGTATATGGACTAAACTTTTTAATTAATGACATGTAATTTACTAAGGTTAAACATATTTTTAAAAAATAGGAAAAGAACAGGTTAATAAAGAAAATCGATAGTTCTTGTTTTGGAAACATCAAATTTGGAATTCTTGTTAGACATCCCATTAAGGACGGATGAATGAATAAGTGAGTCAGGAGCACAGCAGTGACACTGTATTACATTTACAAATTTGGAAGCCACAGGAATAGATGGAATCATATGCAGTGGGTGCAGAGAAGAGACAAAGTCCCCAAACTAAACACTAGGCCACTAGATCATTCAGAGGTCTGGAAAAATTATAGAAGGATAAGCCTTGAAGTAGGCAGAAAGAAAAAAAAAACTAAAATTGGAAGCAAAGTTTATACATAATTTAAAGGCTGGATAATGAATTGCCCAAGTCAAACTTTAATGGAATGTAGGGACAGAAAACTAACTGACCATTGAATTGTTCCATGAATATTATTAGTAACCTTGATAACAGAAATATTAGTGGACAGAAGTGAGTTGAAAAGAGAAAAGTAAATGAAGGAGAAGAGAATGTGAGTTTGGAACCTTATATAGGATTTTTGTTCTGAAGGGGACAGGTGGAAGTGGCAGCCAGCAGAGGAGTGCATGATATGGAGATTGATTGGTAAGGGTGTTGTAATATAAGAAGTAGCACAGCATGTTTCCTCATTTTGGAGAGAATGAGATAGAAAGGGAGAGAGACTTAGGATGCATGTGTGTGTGCATGCACACTATGGTTTGGGGGAGGATATTTTCAGAAGCAGTGTGAAGAGACATCACAGGGTGACCTTAAAGGGGCATGAACAGAGTTCAAGCTGTGCCACAGAAGTTGAACAGAGTGCATGGCACACAATAAGCTAGATTAGTAGTGTCAGCGGCAGGAAAATGAGGCAGGTCTCTATTGATTATTTATATTTCCAGGGAAACCAAAGAACTAGGCTAAGGAGCTACAGTAGCATTCTCAGGTAGGGTTATGAACCTAATTAAGATCTCTGGTCACAAACTTTAAAAAAAATGCTTTTGTGTCACTTGTGAAAGAAAGCAGTTTTTTGTAATACAGATCCATATTCCTTTATCAGCAATACCTGGAATGTGATATATCTAAATATTCAAAATATTATGGATTATAGAAAGGCAATGTTACACAAATTTTTATGACACTACCAGGAGAGTCTGCAGCAGTACCACCAAAGCAACATTTTTCACATTCTGTAGCAAAAATATCAATAGCCACATATACATGTGATTAAAAAGTCACAAACAAAAAATGGCCCCATATCATTTGGTTTAGTTTTAATTCCAGATGAATTGAGAATCATCTTCTAATTTGTAAAACTTTTTCAGATTTCACAAATGTAAAGACCTGTGGACCTTTAGTGGGGTATTTCCTTGGTTCACTAGTTGCTGAAGATGTTAATTGAGGTTCCAGTACAAAAAATGTCTGTGATTAAGTAAAGTCATGGAAATATCACATACTAAATTACCTTCTTGGAGATTACTCATGTGTATTAGCATAAGTGCTCTGATAAGATACAGCTATTTATCTTTAACTCTTAAAGATACATTTTTTCAAGTTTGTTCCACCTCACTCCCCCTACACACACCTCACACCAATATTAATGTGTCTAATTTTTCCACACACCAGCACTGAAGAAAATGGTAAAAATTGCCCAAAATAGTGAAGAGTGGTTAGAAAAAGAAGCAGTTTCACAAATATATGCAAGTTATCCCCCAGATAGAATGCTCTAGTAATTGTGTAGCTATTGCCATGGAAATTAAATGTACTTAATCATGTTTTGTATATTTCTTAATTTAGAACTAGGCACAAAAGGAATAGAAATCAGTAGGACCATTTGCATTAGACTGTTATGCAGTTACATAATACTTTACTACATTAAAAAAATGTAGAGACTCAAATGACTATGGCTCTCTGAATAAATGACTGTAAATAGTAATGAGTCATTGAAACAATTCACACACTGTTCATGAAATAATTGCCTTGTAAAGTCTGAACTTCATTTGGGCATAAAAACAATGAATAAAAATATAGGATAAATGATATTACTGACTAGTGGTTTGTATCTTTTTGATAGGCTAAATAATGCCTCTTTTCACACACACACACACACATGCAAAAAATCTGATTCTTAATTGCTGGAACTTGTGAATGTTACTTTTTGTGGCAAAAGGGACTTTTCAAATGTGATTGATTAATTTAAGCTTCTTGAGAGAGGGGGATTACCCTGAATGATCATCATGTGCTAAACTGGATATTTTCTCTTTTAACCAAACTTACTCTTTACAGAGTGGAATTTTTTTTCTGATTTCCAGGAATTTGAGACACAGCAAAGAGTTAGCCCTTGAAATATTTAGTGTCAACCATAGTTAAAACAAAGAGGGTAATCATTGCTAAAATGAAATCACAGGCTCCATTAACACGTTAAAGTCAGTTTTTAGGGGCCTATTGTACACAAGGTCGTTGTCTCTAAATAAGTCACTCAGCAAAGCAAGTTTTGATTATATCCTGATGGAATACTATTTAGGCTTAATTTGGCCTGCTGGAATATAAATACAATCTTTGGGGTTTTTTTGGTTCACTAAAAATAATCTCAAGGTGTTCAATGATGAGATAGCCTTCTGGAATTAGATATTCGTCTTCACATATATTGGAGAAAATTATTATAAAATTATAATTTTCATTGGGGCAAGGTTCAAGAAAACAATCACTCTTTTACACTGAGTATTAAAAATTGCCAAGACCAAAAATAATTACTAAGACTTCAGAAAGAATAATTTGGCAGTACTAAATATATCGAGTTAAAATATTCACCTTGTTTCAGAAATTTGATCACCTAGTCTATCCTACAGAATTACTTACATACTCACCCAAAAGTATGTATGCAAAATTTTTTATTTGAGCACTATTTGAAAGGTGGAAAAATTTAGAAACATTCTATAAGTAATGACCCCAGTGTCTACCATTAATATTTGTGTGATCTAACAGGTAGAGGAGTGGACTTGGGAGATAGTAGATATGAATTTAAAGAGAGCTTCAACCACTCACTGACAGTATGAATTTTGAAACTTTGCATAACCTCTCTAAATTGTAGTTGTCTTGTCAATAATTTGGGATTAATACTGCTTTGTAGAACTGTTTAGTAAATTTATGGAGCTAGCACATCTGAACATGGTAGATTCTCAGAGAGTTTTGTTCTCAATCATTTAGTGTATGACTTTCATTCATTGGGAGATCTGATGTCTGATGCAAATACTATGAATACTAACTAAATACTCTTTAGTTTTCAGAGTACTAATTAAATACAGAAAATTTTAATGTTTTTATGCAATGTTCAATTAACATGTTCACTATTACACAAAGGCATTTAATATCATATTCATTTCTATAAATGTTAGGTTCTAGCAGATAGTACATCTTTGATTTGCATATGATTCATTTTTCACATGAACCCAACCTAAATTTCTCTAGCTCTATTGCAGCCTTTGGCTCCCCTTCACTTGCTCATATCATATGCTTATGCTATCAATTGTTAATGAGATAGGAGAACATGAATTGAAATGAGGTTTACTGTGGCTTCATTTTATAAAAGAAAAAATACAATTAATACACTTGTATGTTAATCCATAAATATTTTATTCTGTAATATTTGTCTTGGACTCACATTCTCATAATGATTCAACTTTAATATGGAATAAACATGTGTGTGAATACAGAGGGTAAAAGTTATAATAGTTATATAGTATTAAATGTATGATTGCTAGCATAATATTACCATACCAAAGTAAATATGTTTTTATCCAGTGCTAAGTGTTTAATTACTAGCACAATTATTGTAGACTTGAGTCTTCAAATTTAATTATATCTAAGTTATTATGGTATAACAGGATATGAAACATATACATATATATGAAGTTATAGGTGAATTGCTGTTAAATCTAAATATTAATTTTTATCTACAATATAGTTAAGTTTATTCTTCTGTGCTAGAGAACTGTTAACTGAAGAACATTTTAATAATTTATTTTTCTGAGTTATGAGGCTATTTTGAGTCAGATACTTGTATTTGATCAAATCAGAGTTCATTGAACTGTATATATATGTGTGTGTGTGTGTATGTATTAAGCTAAGATCTTCTCTCTCAGGAAATCAAAGTTCTGTCAGAATCCTAATACTACAGCTCAGCTCATAATACTAAATAATTATCAGCCAAATGTCACTTATTTTGAAAATCTGATATTAGTTTTTTCTTGATGTATAATTGACATACAATATTATATTGGTTTCAGATGAATAATGATTCATAGCGATTCAGCATTTATTTACATTGCAAAATGGTTACCACAAAAAGTCTAGTTACCACCCATCACCTTAAAAATTAATACAATATAATTGACTATATTCTTCATGCTATACATTACATCCCCATGATTTATTTATTTTAAAGATTTTTAAAGATGTATTATTATTAGAGAGAGGGGAAGGGAGAAAAAAGGGGAGAGAAACATCGATGTGAGAGGAGAATTTTCTGGTTTCAAGTTTTACATTCATGTCTTTAATACATTTTGAGTTAATTTTTGCATATGGATTAAGGTAGTGGTCCACTTTCATTTTTTGTGTGTGTAGCTGTCTGTTTTCCCAACACCCTTTACTGGAGAGACTGTCCTTTACCCATTGTATATTCTTGGTTCCTTTGTCATAAACCCATATATGTTTGTGGCTATTTCTGGGCTCTCTATTGTGTTCCATTGATATACATGTCTGCTTTTGTGTCAATAGTGTGGTGTTTTGACTACTATACCTTTGTAATATAATTCGAAATCAAAGAACTTGGTAACTCTGGGTTTTTCATCTTTCTTAAGATTGTTTTAGATATTCAGAGTATTTCATGGTTCAATAGAAATTTTAGAATTTACATGTTCTAGTTCTGTGAAAAATGCCACTGGAATTTTGATGTGGATTGCATTGAATATATGGATTGCTTCATGTAGTAAAAGTATTATAACAATATTAATTCTACCAAATGAACACAGACTATCTTGTCATTTATTTGTCTTTTTCTGATATAATTTAATTTTTTTTCTTTATTTATTGATTTCCAAGAAGGAGGAAGGGAGGGGGAGAGAAAGAGATTTGCTGTTCCACTTATTTATGCATTCATTGGTTGATTCTTGTATGTGCCTTAACCAGAGATCAAACCTGAAACACTGGTGTTTTGGGGTGACATTCTAATCTACTGATCTACCCAGCAAGGGCTGGTATCATATTTTTTAAAAAGTTTTTATTTGAAGATAGATTCAAGACCTTTACTAATAGAGCCTCTAGTCACAAAGGAAACAGATAACTTTTATCATTCATATATCATTTCATGAAGTAAAGTGTTTGTAAATCTAAACAGAGCCATTAACTCTTCTAATTTTGAAAAACTTTCTAACACAACTACCCATTAAGCATCTCAACCAAACAGAAATATATCTTTAGAGCCCTTATGAGTTAGCTAGCTGTTTGGTTCTAATGAGTCCAATGAAATTGTTACATTTAACTAAAACTATCATATGACGATATAAGTATATTTCCTTTTACTGCTCTTTAGAGTTCTCTTTCAGAATACCTGGGGAATATTGTTGACCAATGAATGACAAAAAAACTGTCCCAGAGAAACAAATTTTGTGTCTACTTGAAAAAAAAATTCATTCCTGCCCATTTTAAATATTCCTCCAGTGGAAATATACATTTTTAACATATTTATGGAGAGCAATTTGGCAGCATGTGTCAGAGACCTGACAAATTTATACTCTTCATTTCAGCAATTCATTTCAGAGTCAATAATATCTTATGATTCTATCTCAAAGAAATTGTCATAAACATCAAAAAGAGTCATAACAGGAGATGTTCATGTCAGTATTGTCTACAATAGCAATACTGGGAAGCGATGAAAAAATCTACTCTAAAGCAATAGATATATTAACTTATTTTACCTTCATGCTATGGAAGCTTATTGTTATAAAAAAGCACTGTTAAAACTATACAGTAACATTGAAAATACTAATAAAATTTGATTTAGTGACTTTAGAATTTATTATATCAACCCCACACTAAACTCAATGTTACTTTAGTTTACTGTTACTTGTCCCCATCTTTTGGAAAGGTGACTGACTAATCATCCCAGTTTGCCAAGGACTGGGAGATTTTCCAGGCTGTGACACTTTCACTAATAACAGCAGGAAGGTCCCCAGCAAACTGAGACAGTTAGTCAACATACTTGGTAGGACCTTAACAAATGTTTGATAAATTAGTTAACCAATAAAAAGTTCTTATCATGGTACAATTAATATAGCATACATGTTTTGATGTACACAAATTGTGAGAGAGGCTATATTAAAAATAACAAAGTTGTTCTTCCTCATTTTTACTTTTCTATATATTAAAAATTTATATAATGAGCTTTCATTTCCTATGGGATAAAAATACATTAAAAAGACACCTGAGCCCTGGCTAGTGTGGCTCAGTGGATTGAGTGCCAGCCTGAGAACCAAAGGGTCACCGGTTGAATTTCCAGTTAGAGCATATGACTGGGTTGCAGCTGGGTTCCCAGTTGGGGGCGTGTGAGAGGCAACCACACATTAATGTTTCTCTTCATCTCTTTCTCCCTTTCTTCCCCTCTCTCTAAAAATAAATGAATAAAATCTTTAAAAAATAAAAAAAAGATACCTGAATGTTGAGCAAGAATTGACATACCAATAAAATAATAAGCAGGCAAGGATCTTGTCGTGAAGACATTTTAAAATAAGGACCTGGCCAGTATGGCTTAGTTAGTTGGAGCACTGTCTCATAAACTAAAGGGTTTTGGGTTTGATCCCTAGTCAGGACACATACCTAACTTGTGGTTTCAATCCCCTGTTGGGGTGTTTCTCTCTCAAATCAATGTTTCTCACTCTCTCTCTCTTTCTCTTCCTCTTTCTCTCTCTCCCCCTCTTCCTGTCTCTCTCTCAAAATGCAATAAAATATGTCCTTGGGAAAGTATGGAAAAAAAGAAAAAAGTAAAATAAGGACTTCAAGCTACATTTTCTTTTTTTTTTTTTT
>JAPYXV010005857.1:0-10220 GCA_028533065.1 Trachops cirrhosus | reverse complement strand
CAGATCCATTTTTAGTTTTCTGAGAAAATTCCATACTGTTTTCCATAGTGGTTGTACCAGTCTGCAGTCCCACCTACAGTGCACTAGGGTCCCCTTTTCTCCACAACCTCTCCAACACTTGTTGTTTGTTGCTTTGTTTATGATGGCCATTCTGACTGGTGTGAAGTGGTACCTCATTGTGGTTTTAATTTGCATCTCTCTGATAGCTAGCGATACTGAACATCTTTTCACATGTCTCTGGACCCTCTGTTTATCCTCCTTGGAGAAGTGTCTGTTCAAGTCCTTTGTCCATTTTTTAATTGGGTTGCTTGTCTTCTTAGAATGGAGTCCTGTGTGTTCTTTATATATTTTGGAGATTAAACCCTTGTCTGAGGTATCATTGGCAAATATGTTTTCCCATGTGGTTGGTTCTCTTTTTATTTTAATAGTGTTTTCTTTAGCCATGCAGAAGCTTTTTATTTTGATGAGATCCCATTTGTTTATTCTTTCCCTTATGTCCCTTGCTCTAGGGGACATATCAGTGAAAATGTACATGAATATTTATGGCAGCTTTATCCACAATGGCCAATAATTGGAAACAATAAATGAGTGGGTAAATCCACTGCGGAACACCCGGACTGTGAATTACTCGTCAGCAATAAAAGGGAACACACTACTGATACATGTCTCGAGGGAGTCAGGATGAATAGGAAAAAAGCCAACCCCAAAAGTTTACATGGTATATGATTCCACCTCTGTAACACTGTTGAAATAATGGAAATATGAAAATGGACAACAGGTTAATGGTCGCTATGGATTAGAGAGCTGGGAGGGAGGTAGTGGCTGTGGCTCTAAGGCAGCAGCACAGGAATTCTTGTGATGATGGAATTCCACTGTGGCAGTGGTCACACAAGCCTACACATGTGACAAAATTGCGCAGAACTGCACAAATGCATGCATGCACACATAAGTGCATGTAAGACTGGTGAACTCTGAATAAGGTTTGTGGATCTTATTGTATCTCTGCCTGTGATATCATTCAATATTTATGCAAGAGGTTATCATAGGGGAAATTGGGAAAAGGATCTATGATCTCTCTCTATTGTTTCTTAAAATTGCATGTGAATCTAAAATTTCTTAAAATAAGAGATCTTTAATATAAGAGGTTTCTTAAAATAAAGTAAAATAAATAAGATTTTTTAAAAATGTCAGCAAGAGAAACAGATGGGAACAGCACAGAGGCAAGCAGCAGAGGCACCTGACCAAGTTCACACACTGGGCCACTGGACTCCAGAGTCTTGGGCTCTGCATCCCCTCCCATCTATTAGAAAACTGTTGTTCTGTTTGTTTCTGGGAACATCCTCTTCCTTTCTTCATCTGACTACAGTGATGTGATTCATAAACAGGCTTTGAAGCACAATTAAAAGGCCCATGTTCTTTCTCACAGTCAAGACTGGCTGTATGAATTCTCCCACATGGAGAGGAAAGAGTGTAGGGAGGCTGGGGGCCACAGTGGGGTAGAGTCCTTTCAGAGGAGTTATCGTGGGCACTGAGAGAGAGAGAGACTCTTCAGTTCTGAAAGAACCATTGAAACAGGAATTTGAGTGCCATTTAGAAACAGTGTGTGAAACTATAGTAAATAACAGGAAATCAGAGGCCGGGAATGGAGGAAGAGAGGCAGAAACCTGATGATGAAAATTGAGCATCTGTGCCTATATCTATACCTACACCTATGTTATCTATATCACCATATCAATATATCTATATGTATGTCTATGTCTGTATCTATGTAACTAAGGCATCCAAATGCATGAACTTCTTAGGTGTGTGAAACAATATATTCACATTTTTGGTGTCTAAGTCAGTTTGAGTACCATTACTATTGCAACTCAAAGAGTCCAACACCTGCATCCCTGCTTGCTCTGTGCCTCCCAGTAGTTGGCCCCATCCCAAGACCTCCTCAGCCATGGACTCATTCAGGAACTCATAGCCCTCTACATGCTGAGACCTGGCCAGCTTCCAGATACTTGAGGATTCCAATCTGAGCTTCCCTCTATGGAGTGTCCTGTGCTTAGTCTGAGGAAGAGAGAGGGCAGCTGTGTCCTTAGGTGGAAGCAGTCCAACAGCATGGATTGAGGGTAGGAGAGGAGTGACTCCCCACCCTACCAAAACTGGGTGGCTCCATACCAGAAAAGAAGGAGTTAATGCTGAGAGGGCAGAAACAAGATGCTTCCTCCCCACCTGCCCCATGCTCCCACCTGCTGAGGCTTCCTTTACTGGGCTAGACCAGCCCCAAGCCTGAACCAAACCAGAATGGGGGCAGAGAGGCTGATCCTGTGAGGCAAAGAACAGTGGTATCATCCTCTGGTTAGCTGATCTTCAAAATCCCGGAGTCCCAGCCACCCTTCTGTTGAGATGCTCCTAACTGATCAAGAGGCCCTTGATTCTGGTCCTAAACTCTCTCCTCTCTCCAGGTTACAGAACAAGGCTTCTAGTCTGTTTCCCATCCTGTGCTCCTGCTACAAGTACTGGTCCTCTGGAGATGGAATTGCAAAGTGGTGGTTCACAGACAGGTTTTCTTGGGCTCCCACAACTTTTTATAAAAGTAGAATTCTTTGACATCGTTGAAAAATAAGGATACTTCATTTCAAAATTTAGACTTTTGGATCGTCTTGACAAACCTGGAGGATCTTGTGTGGCAATAGCTGGGCAGTGGCTGCCCCTGGTGGGGAGTAGGCAGGTGTCATCTCTGCCCACTCCAGTTTCTAGGGTTGCCTGCTGGTCTCCAGTGTTGCCCACTGTGTGTACTGCGCTGGGGCCCCTGCTCTGTGGGCCTGGGCCCATCTCCATCTGTCAATCCTCCCGCTTGGAGTGAGGTTGTTGCTGAAGGTTGGCCAGGCTTCCTCTGAACTGAGATCACAGGTTCCATGAGGAACTTCCTTCCACACTCTGCTGGGTGACTTTGAGTGAGCCACCAAAGCTTTGGGACTCAGGTGGTCCCAGGAAAGAGACCGTGAGATGAGAGGTGGGAACATCTTAGCAGCCACAGTGCTTAAATGCGTGGCTGGTGACTTGGCTCAGACCCCATTTTTAGGTACCTTGGGCTCATTTGGGTTCTGGGGAGGTTGAAAAGATGTCAAAGACCCGTCTGGCTGGCAGTGAATTGAGGGAGTTTACTATCACACATGTTGAGTGACTTGCTCCAAACTTATTTCCAAGGGGATGATTTTTGCCTGAGACTTACAGACCATAGGCAACACCTTCTCCCAGGGCAATAATGAATAGTCTTTTCTGATGTTTAGCTGTCTCTATGCAGTATGGTAACTGGCCACACTGTAACTGGGCAGGAGGCAGGCTGCAGAAGGCATGCTCTGTCCTGGGCAGGTCCCCATCTTCTGAACTCATCACATTTGGATTCTTAATGTCCCCTTAGAATATTTAGAGGATACAGGCCTTTTAATAACCATTGTGGAGTTTGGGTCCCCCTACTCTGACCTCATGTCTTGCTGGATACCAACATTAAATTGATCCTCCGCAGCCATGAGACTGACATTTCTCATAGTGGATCTGTACCCAGGCTTGGCCCCACACCCACTGCCCCCAGGAAACTGTATTTTACTAAACCATACCTAGCCAGGTAAAATGGACTCAAATGAAAGACTGAGGCTTAACTGATACAGACCCAAAATTTTAGAGGAAAGTTAAAAATATATAGGCAATGGAAGTTGAGTTTTTCACTAGGTGGCTTTATTTTATAACTAAGATTGGGCAGAAAGGACAGCTGCAGTATTTAAGGCTGTGTTTAAAGGCTTTAAGAATTGAAAAAATTATGGTGTTCCCCAGATCCACCACTATGAATTCAAAATAAAAACAACACTCAAGCATAAAATAAAAAGTACATGTAGCAATAGCTTCCTTCTAGATGAGCTAATTAGCAAAGGTTGAATACATTTATTGATATGGAAATGGTCTTATTTTGGGGCTGCCACTGCTTAGCTGGTATCCTACCAATTCCTCATGAGTCATCTGGCTCTGGTAATATCCATTCATCCATCCATCCATCCATCCATCTATCCATTCATACAATAAGTATTTATTGAGCTTGGCTTATATTCTAGTGTTCAGGAGATAGGCAAGAAACAAAGTCAATACCTAAAATATAAGGCATGTTAAGAGTGATAAGTACTTTGGAGAAAATAAGGCAGGCGAGGGGGTTAGAAGTTCTGGAGGTTGGAGGAAGCATAACCAGGGAGGGCTTCTCAGAAGGTAATGTTTAAGAAAAGTCCTAAAACAAGTGAGCAAGCAAATCAGTGGCCCTGGAGGAGGAGGATCCAGGCATAGAGACAGAATTCTGCCTAATCCTGGAGCAGCCAGGACACAGGACTCCTGAGCATGAGGTTGAAAGGCCTGAGTGGCTCCAGGTCTGGAGAGAAACCATGCCAGGCCATCAGTTCAGCTCATTGGACCTGCTCTTCACCACCAGGTAGCCTTAGGGGCTGTCAACCAAAACCCTGCTGACAGTACCACCTTCCCCTCATGGGGCCAGGTCAGATTTGTTCAGTGGACACCAAAAAAGCACTGATTCTGTGCCTGAACCTATGCCAGGCACCTGAAGGTTAGAGACACAGGGTATTGGAGCCCAGTATGAGAGGCAGAGAGGGGGCCTGGAGCCCAGCCTGTGGGGTTGGGCTTAGGTGTCTGCCATGTCTTTGGCCCCCTCTCTTGATACTCCCACCTTGCTCACACTCCCCAGACACACCTGTTTCTAAGTCTCAAAGATGCTAAGTCTACTTGCATCAGGGCTTCTGTGGGTTCTTTCTCTGGATTCTCTCTCCCCAGACCTCGCAGGGGATAGTTCTCACCATTCAGCCTTCAGGCAAATACCTCCTCCTCAGGAAGGCCCTCCAGGACTGCCCTGAAGCTTACATCACAGTCATACTGTTTCTTCTTCTTTTTTATCCTCCCTGTACCACCACCATCTTAAATGATCCCTCTTGGCATTCCTTCCCCCACCCTCTTTGTCAGCTGGGTCCCAGTTTCTCTCATTCCCCCTCTATCCCAGGGCCTGACAAATAGGAGGTGTTTAAAAAATATCAGCAAAAAAATTATTTAATGCACAAAGGCCTGATGATGTGTTCTTGAACAACCTGCACCATCCTCTGCCTGTGGTTAGGTCCCACATGGTACATCCTGAGATGCTGCCACTGGCCATGGAGAATTATTGTCATCCATCCTGAGAGAGTCAGAATTGGGGATCTAGGTAGACTTGCTTTGACCTCTGGCTCTGCCACTTTCAGACTCTGTGCTCTGGGCAAGTTAATTAACCTTTCTGAGCCTCAATGTTCCCACCTAAGCAGAGCATGCTTCCAGGAAGTGGTAGCCTTTGTTTTTCTGCCCAAACAATGTTTACGAGACTCCTCTGTCCAGAAGGGTAGCTTGTACCACCTTCCTGAGATGAGAGCCCTGGCCTAGGCTGGAGTGTCAGAGACCCCTGCAGAGACACCAACCAAAAAAAAAAAGAGGTCAAACCCAGTGATCATGCATGCCCTGGGGACCAAGACCTAATGATCTGGCACTGTTAATGATCTTGCTCCTCTGCTCTTCATTCGAAGGTGGTATGGCAGCCTTCCAGGCCCAGCGGCTGCTCCCGCACCTGCCCTTCCACAACCAATTTCTTTGCAGTGTCCTAAAAAGCTAACCAACCTGAAATTGCTTATAGCAAGGCTCAAAAACTCTTGCACTGTTATTCAGTGTTCTCCAAGGTCCTGTCCTGGTCCCTGCCTCCTACTCCTTTCCATCTGTTGGGGGCAGTAGAAGGACTCAGTGAAGAGAACTGCTGAGACAGTCTTTTCAGTGGTCTGCTTGAGGTTGGAAAGGCAGAATGAGGCTGTCCTGGAGGGCTGGTTTTGGTTGTGAATTCCTGCAGTGCCTGCTCTCATCCATGGTGGGCAGTTCTCATGCATGTGGACAGTGTCCCACCTTAAGTGCCTGCCTTCTCTCTGCTTTTCTGCCTCCATGAGAGCTGGCTCAGCCCTCAGGCAGGCAGGGGAGATAAACGCTTCATGGACCTGGGAGATGGTGGATAAACATCCCAGGCTCCTGTTTTTCAGAGGGACAATCACTCAGAATATCCATAGTGGGACTGGGCCCTAGTTATCTACAGCAGTAATCAAGTCAACAACACACAAGTATAGCCTTTTAATCCTTCCCCTATTCTCTCCTGCTTCTTCACTCTTACTTCTTGAAATCATCTGTCAAATAACTACTGTTACCTGAATCCTTGCCTCTGGCCCTGCTTCAAGGGATCCCAAACTGGGACAGTCACACAGTGCTGGGAAAACAAGGGTATTGGTCCACAGGTCAGGGCATTGCTTTCTCTGCTGATTCCCAGAGCACTGGCCAAGCTGGTACACAAGGGAGCATGGTACTCAGGTCATGTGCAAGCACAGGTGAAACTTCCCCCAGGGCTCTCAGCAGAACTCAGGGTGGTGTCACATTGCCTCATTATTGCTTCCCAGAAGGTATTCTTCCCTTCTTTTAGTAATAAGATTCCCTGGGCTGCCCAGGGGAGCCTTCATTTCCCAGCCTCCCTTATAGCTAGGTGTGGCCATGTTCTTGCCAATGGAATAGGAGAGCAAGAGATGTGTCACTTCCTTAAAAGGAAATTACTTGGCCTCTACTCTTTCTTGTCTCTGGAGGCTGGAATGTGGACTTAGAGGTGGTGCATGAGCTCTAATTTGAATGGGAATAACATCTCAGAAATCAACAAGATAGAATGAACTTAGAATCCTGAGTGACTTTGTGGAGCAGAGTGACCTCTCTGCTCAGGACACCATCCATCTCTGGGATGTCACTTGAGAGAGGAAGAAAGTATTCTGCTTAAACTACTAGGTTTTTGAGTCTTTCTATTCCAGCAACTTATTCTGTGCCCTAACTAATATAGTCAATAGGAAGGGGTCTGACTAAGCAAATTATGAGTGTAAGTGCTGATGTGACCTCATTTGTGCCCTAAGGCTGGTGAGGCCTGGGGGCATTTGGGTTACATAATTTTTCTATGTGGTTTGCTAAGCACCATAGGCAGAGCACCTGGGAGTTAGCTGGCCCCCAGGCTACCCTCTGACTTGTCACAGACTTCAGGGGCTCCCTTCTTAGCTTGTGTGCCCTTTCCTGTAATGCTGTCTGCTTCCATGTACTTTCTCTCAATACCTTTCCTCCTGGGGTTGGCTATGCATTGGGGCTTGGGTGATCTCATATGGAGAAGGCTTCAGAGGGAATTCTCAGCCAGCTTTGGGGAAGTGGGCCCCACAACAAATAGGCAGCAGTTCTGGAGGAAACATGCCCTGCCTTGTGTTTTCTTATCTTTGTTTGTCAAGTTTCTCAGTCATCCTGCATCTTCTTATCTATCAAACAGAACCCGGTGGTGATAACTTGTGGTATTAGTTTTCTGTTTTAATGTAACCAATATCACAAACTTGGTGGTTTAAAACAGCACCCATTTATTATCTCATGATTCTGTGGGTCAGAAGTTTGGATAGACTCAGCTGGGTCCTCTGTTTCTGTCAGCTGGGTTGAGCTCTCATCTGGAGACCCTGGAGAAAAAACAACTTCCAGCCTTAGAGTTTAGTTTCTTCTGGTTGTAGGACTGATGTCCCAGTTTCCTGGCTGGCTGTTGGCCCCTCTGTAGTCCTTACACATAGTCCTTTCATATTTAAAGCCAGAAATGACACATTGAGACTTTCTCATCCTTGGAATGTCTGATTTACCCTTCTGCTACCAGCTTGAGAAAATGCTCAACTTCTAAAGGGCTCACAGGGTTAGATTAGGCTCACCAGACAATAGTTTTTCTAAAAAAAATTGTTCAGTTACAGTTGTCCTGCCTTTTTCCCCCATTGCTCTCCCCTGCCCTGTCCTTCTGCCCCCACTCATGCAGTCAATTCCCTCTCCCCATCCCATTGTCTGTGCCCATAAGTCCTCTACTCATGTTCCTTGACTTGCCCCTTCCCCTTCTTTCCCCTGTTATCCTCCTTCCTTCTCCCCTTTGGTTACTGTCAGTTTGTTCTTCATTTCCAAGTCTCTGGTTCTATTTTGCTCATTTGTTTTATTCATTAAGCTCCACTTATAGGTGAGATCATATGGTATTTGTCTCAGTTTTTTTTTAATTAACTCAAAGTTAAGTGGTAAGTAACTTTAATTATGCCTGCAACATCTCTTTTTCCATGTAACACAATATGATTTTGCATCATAGTTGCATTCTTGGGGATTAGAGCAGGGAATCATGGGGGCCACTTTGGAATCCTGCCCACCACATCTATAGCCCCTTGAATCTTAGAATGTTTAATCATCATCCTTTCTCAACAGTGGTAAAGGTGATCTCTTGTTGCTAGATTTGGGGAAAGACACTCCCCCCACTATGGCAAGGTGTCCAGGGGTGCTTGGAGTAGGTGGAATTAAGAGCCAGAAGGACGATTAGTCTTGGTTGAAGGCTGAACATTTTATTTGCTAATGCAGCCATATTTATTGAGAACATGTAGCTCTCTGCACTAGAAGGGGCAGTAAATGGAGCAGAGACAGTCTGTGCCCTCATGGAAATGAAGGCTACACCTGGTGGTGTAGCATATGTTAAAGGTGATGAGTGTTCCTCAAGGAGAAGTATGGGGTTCAGTGGGAGGGAAACTGAGGCTAATGACAGTTAAGGGTGAAAGGGTCATAGGGTTTGACATAGGTTTGAGGTAAAGTTTTACAGCTTCTATGAAGAATGTGAAGGACACCATCTGCTAGGGCAGGTTAGAGCTTAGACGCTGACAGGCGGGTCTAGCAAGTAATGAGTCCTCCAAAAATCCTGAGTTCTTCTCGAGTCCCATGGATCACAAAGGAACTCCAAATCTTAGCTTATTAGCTTAGCTTCAGAATCACTAACTTGCGTAGAAATGCCTACCATGGCAGGAACTTAACATAAATACTTGAAACAGTCTGCATGTTAACAAAAGAGCAGGGCATGTGTGATGACAGATGGTGGCTGGCTCTTGGCCTCAGTGTCAGGAGGTAACAAGGAGAGGCAGTGGGGGGTGTGTTTAGCACACTGGGGCAAGGGCATCTATCTACAGGAGGTGCCAGTATTTTGTCCAGCTGATTGTGCCATTGGGGACAAATAATTAGATCTGACTTTTAACTAATTCAGATGATTTTGTGAAACATCCCAGATTTTTACAATTTAAGCAATTTAAAGTTTAAGTAATTTTCAAAAAATGTAAGGGTCTCCAGAGAGGTGACATATGAACAGGTGTTTATGGCCCCGGGCCAGTCCATGGGTGTCTGTTTGTGACCTTCAGTTGAGCTGCCCTCACTGAGTTGTGTTTGGATTCCCTATCATCATTTTAATGGAGAAAAGTTCTGGGATTTCAGGTGGCCTCTGTATCTCATGGTTCCTGTCCTGAAGTTCTACATCAGAAATGCCTTTGAGGTATCAGGGGAGGATGCCTTGTGTCTCCTCTTTGAGGTTTCCCCTGCTTTCTTCTCTTCCACCGTGACTAAGAGAACAATCAAGAGCCCTCACTGCCATGCACATCAGAATCCCACTGTTCAATTCAATTTACCGCTCCTCCAGAATCCAGTATTTTCTCTCCCTCTTCCTCCTCATGGTTTCATCAACTCAGGCAACTGTTCCACTTCCTAGCACCTATTGTCTGACTCTGAGCAAGAGAAATTAAGTATTTTACCTACCTCTACATCTACAGTGACTGGTACATGGTAGGTACTCAATAAACATTTGGGTGTTAGACAACTGGTGTGTTGGCCATTATTTTTGATTGTTACAGGAAATGAACAGGTGTCAAAGGAACTCTTTGATTTTGTAAGTATTGTATTGTTATTGAGAACTCATTCCTCACATTGATTATCCAGTGTCCCTTAATTAATTAGGGTGGAACAGTAATTTCAATTTGCCCAAGACTGAGGGGATTCTTGGGATGTGGGATATTCAGTTTCAAAATTGGGATAGAGAGGTTTCCTGAGACATAAACTTTCATTGCAAAACTGGTTAAGCTAGGGAAATTGGGACAAGTTGGTCCCCCTGCCCTAAATAAAGACCAAAGGAAAATAAGATTTTTTAAAATATATTTTATTGATTATGCTATTACAGTTGTCCCATTACCCCCCTTCATTCCTCTCCACTCTGCACACCCTCTCCCACCCACATTCCCCCCTTTAGTTCATGCCCATGTGTCATAAGTTCTTTAGCTTCT
>JAPYXV010005856.1:0-10220 GCA_028533065.1 Trachops cirrhosus | reverse complement strand
AGCAAAGAACTTATGACACATGGACTGAAGTAAAGGGGGGGAATGTGGGTGGGAGAGGGTGTTCAGGGTGGAGGGGAATGAAGGGGGGATAATAGGACAACTGCAATAGCATAATCAATAAAATATATTTTAAAAAAATTGTTACAAGAAACAATGGAGAACATTACCTGTTGATAAAAGGGTCAATCTATCCAAAGGATATATTAATTACAAACATATATGTACTAAACTACAGAGCCCCAAAAAATGTGAATCACACACGGGCAGAATTAAAGGGTGAAATAGACAATTCTATAATAGTAGTTGGAGACTTCAATACTCCAATTTCAATAACAGTGTAACTTGACTGATATATACAAAACACATCGTCCAATAGCAGTAGAATTCACATTGTACTCAAATGCATATGACAAAGACCCAAGAAAACATAATTTATTTATAAAAAAATGTGTATTCTTACATGTTTGAACTTCAGTCACTCCAAAGTACTCTCCATTTGAGGAAATACACCTATAGAGACTTTTTTCCACTGCTCAAAAACATTTTTGAATTCATTGATTTTGATGCCTTTTAGTGCTTCTGCCATTTTTTGTTTCACCTCTTTCACATCAGGAAAATGTTTCCCTCTGGGTACTTTCCAGGAAAAACAAAAAAAAGCACTCAGGGGGAGATCAGGTGAATAGGGAGGGTGAGGCCCAGGAGTCATGCTCTTTTTAGTCAAAAACTGCTAAATACTCAACGCAATGTAGGCAGGTGCACTAGTAAATCACCCATCATGAAGTGGGAAAATGCGTGGAAAGAATCTTCAAAAAAAATTCACTGAAGCTGAACACAGCCTCCCCCAGCAATGCCTTCTGGCCAAGATGCTTAACCTCCTTGTACAACCAAAATAAGGACAACAACCAATTAAAAAGAAAAAAACAAAACAAAACACCAGAACTGCCAGAAATTTGAACTGTATGGAAGTCCAACGACCAAGGAGTTAAAGAAGAACTGTTCATCCAGATTGGTAGGAGGGGCAGATACTGGTAGCTGGGGTGAAGAGGATACATGGCAAGGCAGTCCTGGTTCCAGCAAGGGAAATAAAGCCTCAAAACCTATGGCTGTAAAAACCCATGGGGATTGTGGTAGTGGGAGAAACTCCCAGCCTCACAGGAGAGTCTGTTGAAGGGACACACAGGGTCCTAGAATGTACACAAACCCACCCACCCAGGATAGAGCACCAGAAGGACCCAATTTGCTTGTGTGTGGCAGGGGAAGTGACTGAAAGCCTGCAGACAACCAAGCAAGCAGCATTGTTTCCTCTCTGACCCCTCCCCCACATACAGTGTCACAATACAGTGAAGTGGCAAATATCTAAGACTCTGCCCCTTACAATGTATCAGATGTGCTGAGACAAAGAAATGTGGCCCAAATGAAGGAGCAGATCAAAACTCCAGAAAAAGAACTAAGCGATGAGGAGATATCCAACTTATCAGATGCAGAGTTCAAAACACTGGTAATCGGATTCTCACAGAAATGATTGAGTATGGACACAAAATAAAGGAAGAAGTGAAGGTCATGCAAAGTGAAGTAAAGAAAAATATACAGGAAACCAACTGGGAAGGGAAGGAATCTAGGACTCAAGTCAACGATTTGGAACAGAAGGAAGAAATAAACATTCAACTGGAACAAAATGAAGAAACAAGAACTCAAAAAAATGAGGAGAGGTTTAGGAACCTTTTGGACAACTTTAAACATTCCAACATCTGAATCATAGGGGTGCCAGAAGGAGAAGAGAAAGAGTAAGAAGTTAAAAACTTATTGGAAAATATAATGAAGGAAAACTTCCCCAACCTGGCAAAAGAAATAGACATGCAAGTCCAGGAAGCTCAGAGAGTCCCAAAGAAGTTGGACCCTAGGAGGAAGACACCAAGACACATAATAATTAAATTACCCAAGATTAAAGACACAGAGAGAATCTTAAAAGCTACAAGAGAAAAGGAGAGAGTTACCTACAAAGGAGTCCCGAAGGCTATCAGCTGATTTCTCAAAAGAGACCTTACAGGCAAGAAGGGACTGGAAAGAAGTATTTGGGAAGTCATGAAAAGCAAGGGCCTACATCCAAATTACTTTATCCAGCAAAGCTATCATTTAGAATGGAAGGTCAAGTTAGAGTTCATCAACACCAAGCTCTTATTATATGAAGTATTAACGGGTCTTATCTAAGAAAAAGAAGATCAAAAATATGAACAATAAAATGACAACAAACTCACAACTATCAACAAATGAGCCTAAAAAACAAAGAAAAAAAAAAAAAACCCAAACTAAGCAAAAAGGAACAGAACTACTCAACAGGAACAGAATCACAGAAATGGAGATCTCATGGAGGGTTGTCATCGGGGAGGGGGAGGGGAAGAATGGAGGAAAAGATACAGGGAAGAAGAAGCATAAATGGTAGGTACAAAATAAGTGGGGGGAGGTTAAGAGTAGTATGGAAAGTGGAGAAGCTAAAGAACTTGTATGTATGACCCATGGACATGAACTAAGGGAGGTATGCAGAAGGGAGGCAGAGCAAGGGGCATAAAGGAGAGAAAAATGAATGGGACAACTGTAATGCATAATCAATAAGATATACTTAAAAAATTCACTGAAGCTGAACACAACATCTCACAATAATGCCAGCTGACACACTGACACAGATGGGTTCCTAAAACACTCACCTAGTGGTGGAACCTTGGACTACATACAAGAGGCTCACCCCCTAGAAGATAATTCCAGATTTTTTAAGTCCCCCCATCATATAATACATTCCCCACTATAAACCATATATGTTAGGCCATAAAACATGTATCAATAATTTCCAAAAGATTGAAATCATACACAGTATCTTCTCTAAACAAAATGGAATGAAACTAGAAACCAGTGACAGAGGGAATACTGGAAAACAGCACACTCTTAAACAACGAATAGATGGATCAAAGAAGAAACCAAAAAGAGAAATTTAAAATACAGTACTTTGAGACAAATGAAAATAAAACACAACATACCAAAGTCTACAGGATACAGCAAAATTAGTGCTCAGAAATGTATAGCCATAAGTGCCTACAATAAAAAAGATCTTGAATAGATAACATAATGTATACCTTAAAGAACTAGACAAATAAGAGTAAGCTAAACCTAAAGCTAGCAGAAAGAAGGAAATAACAAAGATTATAGTGGAAATAAGTGGAATAGAGAATAGAAAAATGAGAGCATCAACAAAACCAACAGTGGTTCTTTGCAAAGATCAATAAAATTGACAAACCCTTACCTAGAAAAGGAAAAAAAAGAAAAAAAACATAACTAAAATCAGAAATTAAAGTGAGAACATAGCTACTGACCTTACAGAAATGCAAAGGTGTATTAGAGTAACTATGAATAATTGTATACCAACAAATTAGATAACCTAGATAGGAGTCCCCAACCCCTGGACCACAAACTGGGACCAGTATGTGGCCTGTTAGGACTTGCACTACACAGCAGGAGGTGAGCAGCAGGTGAGTGAGCAAAAGCGAGCGAAGGGTTCCCTGGTGCCAAAAAGGTTGTGGATTGATGAAGAGGAAATCAACACATTCATAGAAACAAACAAACTACCAAAACTGATTCAAGAAGAAAATAGAAAATCTCAGTTCTATGGGACCTTATTTTTCCCTCCAAGCAGGTGATTTTCAAAACCTTTTCAAGGGGCCCAAGCATTTCCACATATCTGGGGTGGATGGGGATGAGGTGGCAGTCCTCTGAAGCCCCCAGCTCCTGGTTGAACCACACAGCTCTATTTGCAGATTACCCTTGAACAAAAGGGGTTTGAACTGTGTGGATCCACTTAATGTGTGGATTTTTTTTCTTTTTCTTTTTTTTTTTAATTTTAATCATTATTCAAGTACAGTTTCTATCCTTTACTCCCAGCCCAGCCCACCGACCCATACCTCCCCTCCTCCCTCCCATTTCCAACCCCCCTAGTTTTTGTCCATGTGTCCTTTATATTTGTTCCTGTAAACCCTTCCCATTCTCCCCTGAAATTCCCTCCCCTCGCCCCTCTCCCCTCTGGTCACTGTCAACCTGTCCTCTATTTCAGTGTCTTTGGCTATATTTTGCTTGTTTCTTTGTTTTGTTGTTTGGGGTCCTGTTAAAGGTGAGATCATATAGTATTTGTCTTTCACTGCCTGGCTTATTTCGCTTAGCATAATGCTTTCCAGCTCCATCCATGTACCATAGTTTTTTGATCCATTCATTTACTGATGATTTTTTTTCAATAAATATACAGTTGGTCCTCCATATTCCTAGGTTTCACATCCACTGATTCAACCAACTGCATATCAAAAATAGTATTTTTGATCCATGGTTGGGAATCCATGGGTGCAGATGGCCAACTGGACGCATTGTCCTGTCATTTTATATAAGAGACCTGAGTACTTGAGGATTTTGTTATCTGCAGGGGTGTCCTGGAACCAATCTTCTGTGGATACCAAGTGACCACTGCAAGTTAATTTTGGGGGAGTCAAAAGTTACATTCAGATTTTTGACTGCATGGTAGAGGGCTGACGCCTCTAACCCCTGTATTATTCAAAGGTCAACTGTGTTTTCATTTGTTTTCTCTTGGGGGAGTGAAAGATTCTGCACAGAATTTTTTAAGGAGTTGAACTCACCTGGATTTGACCTTGATAACCCTGTGAAGAAGACTCTGGTGAGATGGAGGCATCAGGACCCAGGGGCTTAGTGAGGGGCAGTGCCTGGCTGGGCCTTCTCTGAGGGAGGACATGTCCAACTGTGTCAACAAGAGGGGGCTGCTGGTGCCTGCTGGGCAGGCCAGTGCTGTGGCCCTATAGGAAGAAAAGGACTGGCTGGTCCCACTCCCAGCTGGGATGGCCCTGCGCTCCTGCTTAAGTGGCTATTGAGGGTTCCCTGTAAGCCCTATGAATTTTAGGATCTGCTTTTTCATTTCTGCAAATAAGGTCATTGGTATTCTGATGGGGACTTAATTGAATCAATCTACAAATCACTTTGGGGAGTGTTGCTCTTTTAACAGTGTTAAGTCTTCCAATCTTTGAATGTGGGATGTCTTTCTTTTTACTTAGCTTTTCTTGAATTTCTTTCAGCAATGTTTTGTAGTTTTCAGTCTATATGTTTTACATTTCCTTAGTTAAATTTATTTCTATGTATTTTGTTATTTTGATGCTGTTGTAAATGAAATGGTTTTAAATTTCCTTTTCAGCCCTGGCTCGTGTGGCTCAGTGGATTGAGTGCCCGCCTGTGAACCAAAGGCTCAATTCCCAGTCAGGACGCATGCCTGGGTTGTGGGCCAGGTCGCTGTGCAGGAGAGGCAACCACACAGTGATGTTTCTCTCTCTCTCCCTCTTTTCCCTTTTCTCTAAAAATAAATAAATAAAATCTTAAAAAAATAAATTTCCTTTTCAGATTGCTCATTGCTATTGTATGGAAATGCAGCTGTTGTGTGTTTTTCTTATATAGTAAAACTGCTGGCTATTAGCTCTAATAGTTGAGTGTGTGTGTGTGTGTGTGTGTGTGTGTGGCTTTGGTATCAGGGCTATGCTGATCTCACAGAAAAAAATCTATATATTTTTTTTAATTGGAAGAGTTTGAGAAGAATTGGCATTAATTCTTCTTTAAATGTTGGATAAAATTTATCAGTGAAACCATCTGGTCTGGGACTTTTCTTTGTTGGGAGGTTTTTGATTACTGCTTCAGAGTCCTTATGTGTCATAGGTCTTTTCAGATTTTCTATTTCTTCTCCAGTCAGTTTTAGTAGTTTGTTTCTGGCAATTTACCCATTTCATCTGTTATCTAATTCGTTGGCATAAAATTGTTCATAGTATTCTCTTATAGTCCTTTTCATTTATTTCTATAAGGATGGTAGTTATGTCCCCACTTTCATTTCTGATTTTAGTTGTTTGTTTTTTCTGTCTTCTGGGCCCCTGTTTTGCATCACCTCAGCATTCATCAGTTGCTATTTTAACCCCTTTGTTAGAAAAATAAAAATGAAAAATGACACTAGGGACTATATAGCTCTCTTGTCACTATTGTAACTGCCCAACCTGGCACATAGTAGACCTCAGTAAATGTTTCCTGAATTATTTCTTGCTGATGTTGGGCCTGAAAAAAACTGGGAAAGGGGCTTCCCCGTAGCCCTTAAGGGAAGAGAGGCTGTTGACTGCTGAGTCTTCCTTTGTATGGGCTGCTGGCCCTGCAGTGCATCTTCCACATGAAGTTCCAGAGCTAGAGCCCAGACCTAAAAAAAGCCCTCAGCATCTCCCCAGTACCCTCTTGATAAAGCTCACCCATCTTGGCTCTATATGTAAGGCCCTAAGTAGCCTGTCTGCTTCCACCTTACCTTCCAGTATCCACCGCCTCCACCCCCCCTACCCCCACACACACCCCCACCCCCATCTCCTGCCTCAGCCATCCTGCAGCTCCCTCAGACATCCTCATCTGGTCTCTGACACACCTGCTTGTCTTTGAGATCTCCATTCATCAGCTGTTCCCTCTGGAGGCCTGACAGGGTGCCCTCTATGCCCCACAGCCTGTGTGTAGATGTTCTGCTAGAACAGGATCAGGTGACCAGGCAACATCTGGTGACTATCCCCCCACTGGTTTCCAGCCCCCACCCCTGGGGCGGGGGGAGTGGAGCCTCTGGTGTCTGCCCTCTGTCTAGGGTTCTCCATACATCACTTGGCACCTGTTTTAAAATGTAGATTTTTATTATGATGATGGCATGGTGAGGCCAACAGATCAGGAGATGGTTGCCCTTAAAAAGACATTTTGTTACTCACAGATCCCAAGAGGTGGAGGCATGCAATGCCACCCAGAACCACATGGGAAGCAGAAGGCAGAGGGAGAGGGGTACATGGGTAAGAGACTTTATTGTGGTTTTCACGGGAAGGAGTGGGTAAGACAGAGTGAGCAGATTCAGGATTGGCCAGTTTGAATAATGTCAGCATGCTCTGGGGCATAGGGGCTGGCCCTGGTCGTCAGGCACCTGGTCCTCTAGGGCCTCTGCACTGTGACAGTCATAACAAGGGTGGTTGGGGGTGTGGATCTGGATTGGCTGGTTTGCATATGAAGGGTGCACAGCAAGGAACTGGCTAGTCCTGGGAGGGGAATTCCCTCCCAGCTGTCAAAATAGCAGGCTAAAAAAGACATACTTGGAGCACAGAGAGTTTTTAGTGGAGTGAAATACTCTATGATGGATTCATAAGGACAGATCCATGTCACTGTACATTTGTCCAAGCCCACAGAATGTACAACACCAGGAGTGATCTCTAATGTAAATAATGGACTCTGGGTGATGATGATGTGTCAGTGTAGGTTCATCACTGGTAACAAATGTTCCCTCTGATGGGGTGTTGATAATGGGAGAGGCTGTGCATGTGTAGGGCATAGGGTACACGTGAACTCTCTGTACCTTCCCCTCAGTTCTGCTAGGAAAATTAAAGTGCTCTAAAAGAAGAAACAACAAAGAATTACGAGCTGACCATTATCTGTAATTAGCACTGCACTGTTCAGTAAGGTGGACACCAGAGACATGTGGCTATTTGGCACTTGAAATGAGCTGCAGGTGTACAAGAAATCATGTTTTGAAGCTTTACTATACAAAAAAGGAAAATATCTCATTAATCATTTTTATTTGGTTACATGTTTAAATGATAATACAGGGGCATCTGTTCAATGTTTCTCTCACTCTTCCTCCCTTCCCCCTCTCTAAGAAATAAATAAAATCTTTAAAATAATAATAATAACTAATGCAATATAAGTAATGCAGTTATTAATAAATAATAATACAAAGATACACTGTCTGGTGTACTCACAACTGTAAACCTACTTTTTTCCCACTCCTGTATTTTGATAGATAGGGTTAAATGAAATACATTATTAAATTAAAAAAAAAATGTTTAATACAGCAGTTAGTAGTATGTACCATATATGTGGAATGAAGGGGTCAGACCTAAGTTTGGAATCTGGACCTTGCTTACTTGGTCAGGCAACTTCTCTGGGCCTCAGTTGATTGTTTTTTCCATATAAAATGGAATAAATATTAACTCTCTAGGGTTATTGTTACTTCAAGCCACTCTCTTTAAAGAAATGCAGCTTGTCCCCAGCGTCTCCCTATCACTCAGGATAGAGGCAGTGACCCTAAGCTCACAACATCTTGCTTTTTTTTGCTGCTTGTCTGCTCTGCACTAGGACCATCGGTCTTTAATTGTTTTGTCTTTTATTGATTCTAGAGAGAGGGGAAGGGAGGGAGAGAGAGAGAGTGGGAGAGGATCATTGATGCGAGAGAGAAACATCTATCAATTGCCTCTCAGAAGAGCCCCAACTGGAGACCAAACCTGCCACCCAGGCATGTGCCCTGACTGACCAGGAATCAAACCTGTGATCTTTCACTTTTAAGGATGATGCCCAACCAACTGAGCCAGGGCTAGGACCGTCTGTCTTTTTCACTGCTTGACCCAGCACCCAGCCCAGTGCCTAGCATACGGAAAGTTCTTGATAGGTACTGAATAAATGAGATAACAAGTGCCCGAACACAGGCGTCCAGTGAGAACCAGTGGCATCCTTGTCATCTTTCATGTCTGGGACATGTCTGCTTCCTTACTTCCATCACCCCAGGGCTGGTATGTGAGAGGCACCCAGGAAACCTATGTAGAAGGGGTGAATAGAGCTTAGCAGCTTCGAAGAGGCTCTGAGAACTGGATGGGACCCTCTCCCTAGGTCCTACCACCCTCCCTCTCAAGCCACTCATGCCCTAGCCCCCATAAATCCCTTAAGAGCAGGAGAAGCGCAAAAACTGAGGCCAAGGCCACAGCCAGTGCCAATAGCCTTGAGTTCTCTCACCCTGGCCATCAGTGTGGCTGCTCCCTGGAACACAGAAGTGGCTGGGTAGCCTGGGAAGGGAAGCTCCTCAAAGTTGGCCTTACAGGAGGGACCAGGACCAACCACATTGGGAATACAGCAAAAGGGGTCACACAGGGACAATGTATAAACCAAGTCCCTGAAAGTCAGCCCAGAGGCTGGCAAGACATCCTTTTCTCCCCCTTCCTCCAGTTGTTTGGCAACCACTGTGCATCTGGACCAGAGCAAGAAGCAGCTGAGCATAATGGGAGTCCAGGCTCAGCAGACAGGGCACCAGTATCCCCAAGAGATGCATGATAATGGAGAGGAGGGGAGAGAAGGGCCCCTAGCTGCTTCTCTCAGAGGCCATCTGAGCTGATGGGACCTTGAGGCAACAGTGGTTCAGGAGAGCTGTAGGCAGCACCTGGGGTTGGGGGGATTGGACATGCAAATGCAGCTGCATAGGGACCCTTACTTCAGCTGGTGGTACTTCCCTCATACCCTTTTTTAAAAAAAGGTTTTATTGAGGACTTCAGGCCAAGATGGAGGCATAGGTAGATGCACTGTGCCTCCTCGCACGACCAAGATAGGGACAACAACAATATAGAAACAAAATAACAACCAGAACTGACAGAAAATTGAAGTGTATGGAAGTCGGACACCCAGGGATTTAAAAACTGACACGTTCATCCAGACCGATAGGAGGGGCGGAGTCGGGCAGGGTGAGGGACGCAGAGAGGAGAGCTGAGCGACCCAGGCAGCACGCAAGTCCGCAGCAGGCAGACCCTGGGCGCACAAGGGAGGTGGCTGGTGGGCCCCGGCCAGGGGGTAGTGAGGAGGCCATTGTGAAGCAAGGCGCTACACCCAACTCAGGATCCCAGTGCCGGGAAATAGAGCTTTGGGCCACTGACTGAAAAGGAAGGTCCCGCAGGGTGCACAGGCCCACCCACACCGGAATTGGTGCCAGAGGGGCCCAGTTAGCTTGCAGAAAGTGGCGGAAGGGTCTGAGGTCCTACAGAGAGCAGAGCAAGCGCCATTGTTCCTTCACAGATCCCGCCCCCACATACAATGTCACAACCCAGCGACTGGGGTGCCCCACCCTAGTGAACTCCTAAGGCCCCTCCCCTCACTACAGGAGTTCGACAAGACCAAAAAAAAAAAAAAAAAAAAAAAAACCCAGCAAAAAGATGGCTCAAACAATTCATCACATAAACAAAAGCAAAGACAAAAATCACAGGATCATATCAATAGATGCAGAAAAAGCATTTGATAAGGTACAGCACCCGTTTATGATAAAAACACTTAGCAAAGTGGGAATAGAGGGAGCATTCCTCAACATAATAAAGGCTATA
>JAPYXV010005855.1:0-10223 GCA_028533065.1 Trachops cirrhosus | reverse complement strand
TGAAAATACTTTGCCTCCCACGGTGTTCCTTGGACAGAAAGGAAACCTTATCTCACTAATAAAAACATGTGGAGTCTACCGAAGGGACAATAAAAATAATATTCACAGAGGAGAAGAATAAAGACACCAGTGCTGCAAACAAAGCTCCCGGTCCTCCAGGAGAAGGGCTCCAAGTGACCCCCAGATCGCCAAAGCAGGCGCACTGGTCAGATGGTGTGAATAAATAATGCCAAGACTCATGGCATTCACGTGGATGCTCAGGAATTAGTACGTGATGATAGAACTCTAGAACTCTAGGGGTTCATGTCTATGCATTCCCCAGCAAAAAAAAAATGATTCCTCAAAACTCTCCTTTTAAAAGACAAGTTAAAAATACATAATTCTTGTATACCCTGTATACATCATGTATATAAAAATTTCAATTTTATTTGTCTTTTAACTCAAAGAAACTATTCATCTAGAAAAATTAAAAGGTTACATGCTCAACTATGTACAAAGAATCATAACCTAAAATAAAGAATTATGACTTAAAACAAGTAGAAAACTTTAAAGAAAATCAATTTTTCGAGTCCTTTCTATTACCCTTAAGGAATCCTCAGAATAAAACACAGCCTAAGACAAAACACATGCAGTGGAATTAGAGTTGTGTTTCCTTATTCACATGATGAGGATAGCCGTTTAAATTTAAAAAAAAAAAAAGCTAATGTTAGATGCATTCAAATTTCGTTGCCTTAAAATCAGGAAAAGTGCATTTAATCTTCCCCATTGAGCAGCTGACCTGAGAACATCAACTAGGCTCATTCAATTTCTGCTCATCTAAAAAGCGTTTTCTGATGGGTTTACTAAGCTCTGTCTATGGCAGTGCACACAGAAGAATCTGTGGAGCTTATCTCTGAAGGCGTGTCTGCACATTACAACCAGAAAGTTTATTAAAGCAACAGATGAAAACAAGTCGATAGAAACAGCAGGGTACAGGCTGCAGGAACATGGCCTCATCACCCTGGAATAAGACTTCCTCACAGGAGGGAACCCCGCCCTGCGCCGCACTCAGAGAAGTGATGGGCGTGAGGGGCACAGTGGGACGGGACAGACGTGCATCACGCCTACTTGGCAGACTGATGCCCGTCCGTGTTCTCACCTGGTCATGGTGCCCTAGTCACCCCTCCTCTAAAATTAGCAATAAAAGGACACTCCATCTCAACAGATAGACTACTTGATTACTGACAATTGTATACATACCAGAGAATTTCGGCTCCAGGTGGGCTGGCGTCTGATGGGTGGTGGAGAATTGGACTGTCTACATAAAAAGTTGAAAAATAAGAATGGTTATTATTTACTAGACATAAGACAGATAAACATTATTTCTGTGTGAGTAAAGCTAAGAACAATGCCGATTTCTCCTTTTATTCTTTTATTTTCAAAGTGTTTGGAACATATGGTACTTTTACAAAAAGTTTGCAAAGTGATATTGGAAGAATGAAGTTATTTCTAAAGAAAGATTATGAAGGAAACAAGAAAGACAAACATTCTACCATTATTACATGGATTTTTAAAAATTCTATTTTTGTACCTTTGTATATATGTAAAAATATTTCATAATAAAAAAAAACAAAAATATTTTTTAAATACTGCCAAAATAAAAAGTTAAAAAATCCAAAATAAATTAAATATATTGAGGTACAAAGGTATTTTTAAATAAGATAACACATATTGCAAATTTCCATCTGATCAAATCTTTTCCAGATTGAGACTCAACATGATTTTTTTTAAATATAGAGTTAGAAATGAGTGGGGATTAAGAATATTATCAAATTCTCAAGAACTGAAATCAAAGGTGCCTTTGAGAAGTAAGTCCCCCAAACCCAGACGAGTACAGTGGGCCGTCAAGCTAAAATTCTTCCATTTAAAGCATTCTCCTTATTTTGATATTTCATCTTTCTTACCTTTTTGCTGATAAAAATCTTTTTTTTAGCAAAATGTTGGAAACTATAATATAGTGATGCTGGATTTTTTTAAGTGGCCAAATACAATATGATTAGACTTATTGTTAAACACCCTTCCCTCTCTCCTCTACGTTTTTCCTCCCCAGGTGCAGAAACATGGGAAGCACCCCCTGGAGCTGTTCCAGCAGGTGACAAGTAGTAACTCAGCGAGAGAAGGAAAAAACGACAGTCTCGCGGAAGCCAGAGAGCGGAGCCCTGCGGAGAAGGAAGCCGTCAGATGACGCTGGCTTCGTCAGATGACGCTGGCTTCGTCCACCTCCAGAGGGGGTCCGGCCTCAACGGAGCCTGTGCTGAGGCTCTGCAACTGCCTGCAGAATTTACTGTGTACATGGGGCGTGTCTGCAGAATTTACTGTGTACATGGGGCGTGTGTGCTTTCAAGAGTCCCAGTTTTTCTCAGGGAGGAAGTTAGGACCCTCCCACACCTGGTTAGGAAGAAGAAAGGAATGGCCACTGCAAAAGCAGAAAGGAAAAATATCATTTCCTGAGTTTTCAGTGTAACGTGTGATGCTTGCCGATATTTAAAGAAAACACCACACAAAAAATAATCTGTAAATTTTGTAGTTAATGTTCTTGCTGAGAAATGGTCAAACCAGAATTTTATTACAATAAAATTCACTTCTTCACACACTTTTTAATTCACCTTAAAGAAGCATACTATAGAATTCTTGTTAATGGCAAAGACACCCCCTCCCATGAAAGGCAACTGCAAAGAGAAAGAACTCAAGGACACGGACAAAGGTGTGGTGATTGAAGGGAAAGGGTTAAGCGGAGGTGGAGGAGGGTATAGGGGGACAAATGATGATGGGAAGAAAAAAGAAAAACAACTGCAAAGAAATGACCGAGAGGGAATCTGTCCAAAAGAAAGCCACGTGTGCGTGCATGTCCACGAGGTAGCTCTGGCTACTTAATTTGCCACTTCCCAATCAGGGCTCTTCTGATGGACATTTGCAAACTCTGCTGGCAGATCTAACACTAGCAAATGCGCTTCCAGGCTCTGACAGCGGCCAATTGCAGGGACTGCTGTGAAAGAGCTTCCATCACGAAGAGAAAAAAGTCTGCCAGCACCCGATGATGCACTTCTAAAACGCGCGCTTCGGCAGAACTGCGTTAGGACCACACTCGCGCACTCTTGGATGTGTCCACTGGGAGAGTGGAAAGGCAGTCCTTCCCTTGCATTTACATCCCCGAAGTTCTTTGAAACAAAATTAAACACTCCGGGCACCCCAACGGCCTACGCACTCGGCCAAGGAACACCTTTTGAAGGCAGTCAAGGCAAAGGCAACGATAGCGTGAGCCCCAGCACGCCGTATCCAAGGTCAGGTCACATTTAAGTTCCCTCATCAGACTCCCTTTATCATCCTGATTTCCAAATTAAATTTAAAACACACACACACGGACTTGGGACATCTATTAGTGTCTTCCAAGGCTTCCTCTAATTACCCTGGCCTCTCATTTACAGGGAGATGACATGACCCAGAAGCACACGCAGGGTTGCCCAACTGTGTAAGCGAAACGGGGCTGAGGATGACAGGAGCTTCTTCCCTTTCAAGCTGGCTCGTCGCTGTGCCACACACTTCTGAACATGCTCCACATCTGACACGAAGGGGCACCCTGGCAAATTGGGAACGGCTCAGTTCCTCCAAACTCATCGCAGAGGTTGGGAAGGCACTAATAGTAATCGTGGGCCAAGCCATCCAGGCAGTCGGGCATTACAGTCAATTTGTGAATTATCTCCTCTCTCGGCACAGGCACTAACTACGCCACACGGGCTTCATCATTAAAGCGCTCTCGCTCCTGCCCACTTTACCTTATTCCTCCACAAGGAGCAAGGGAAAAGAGTGAATGGAAAAAGTGACTGACAGCATCCCTCGAGCACAGGAATCTAATCTGCCCAAACCATCCCTCGAGAAGACAGATGAAACGTTTACTTACTCAGTGCAGATTTTGTTTTGTTTGTAAAACTTGTGCCGTGTAGCAAACAACCGGGAAATATACTTGGCATTTTCAATATCATCCTGGGAAAAGAAGAGACAGAAAAAAATAAACATTTCTTTGATTATATATCCATTTGATGAGGATTCTTCTAAACAGGGACACATTCCCTTCCTGTCCATCACAAAATAGCACCCTGTGCCACAAACCAACGTGCTGAAATTGAGTGGCAGCGGGCAGGTATATGAGGCCCCTCAAAGGACGACGAGACCAGCTTGTCTGCTAAAGAATCCTTTATGCCCACGGCATTGGGGTTATGTTGATGAACTGGCGGGTCTTCCCACAATTCCAAACCGAGCGCTTTACAAATGAATGAATGAGTGGATGAATCCAGGGAGAGCAGAGAATGAATGAACATCAAGCAGCTTGGGCTCTCAAGCAGGCCCTCAACAGAAGGACAATGGCTTGCTTGACTTCAGATGAGGTTTGGGCTATGAGGAAGAAGAACATCCAGGTCAGCCAGCAAAAGAAAATGCCACATGATAGCCTCAGGGGTACTTGATGAGGGCTGCAACGAGAGCACTGAGGAGCCGCTAGGCCATGTGACCCATCACAAATAAGGCAGGTGGAGGAACTCAGATCCAAGAATCAATGCTCCGCTTGGAAAGGAGGCATGTTGACCATGATGAAATCACTACCACCATCCTGAATAAGTCACGACAGCACTGGGCAAGTGTTGGAAGTTTCAGTGCAATAGAATTTTCTCTCAAGGTATGAAGAGCAAGGGAAGGATAGTATGAGTTGAGAAGTTCAAGAGCAAGCTGCCTTTGTCCACGTGGCTTACCGTGTGAAAGAGCACAGTCTCTTCTTTGTTGATGAGCTCCACCAGAATGGTCGACTTGTTATGAGTGATATTCCCCAAATCATTCCACCTGGTCAAAAGAAAGGTGACATGTTTGCCCCCAAACGGTCCATGCATTAGTGAATCCACACAGGAGGGTCCCTGGCTACTGCTGAGTCTAATTTTATATATGACGATTTAGCTGCATTTTTAAAAGCGGAATGTTCCTTCTCATAGGCTTAAAGGTACAGAAAATGCAATATGTATCTATTTAAATAGCTAAAAATCCTATGTAAACTATATCTAGATACTGTTGTTGGTGAAGTATCATCTCCTTTATGACTAGTAGGAGGAAAATGTGCACTTCTGCTGCCTTGTTTTGCACGTTTTCAAACTGATGAAGTATTTCTCGTGATCCCAGCCTTTAATGATGAAGGAACACATTATTTGAAGGCCAGATGTTCCCAGAATCTAGGCCTAAGCATCCACATAGAGTCTGTGTTGTAATGCACATTACTGATTACATCACCTAGGACAAATGCCTAGGAGGTGTTTAATGTGCCTGATTTTTGTGAATTAAACACACACAACCCTCTCCTTCCTCATGGAGACCTTATCGTAAAAGGTGGCACACAGGAATAACCACCAGACAAGGGAAGGACGCTACTGCTGCCCACTCTCCTTGGAGCCAACTTCTAACCATGTCTCACGACCGCCTACTCTGCACTCTCCGCGCCAACCTCCAATGCCTGCCCACTGACTTCGCCCCCTCATGCTTTTACTCATTACACTTCCACCTCTGCCCAGATGATCCCTTTACGACTCAGTTCAGGAGTCACCTTCTCTAGGAAGCCTGTCCTCATCCCCAACCACCCACGTGCCAGGAAGGAACCTGGTGTCCTCCTCTGTCAGTTACGACACTGCATGACAACTGCTTACTTCTTGACTAGATCTCTAACAAATCCAAACTAGGCTATAGGCCCCGTACCCTGGGTGGAGATTCTGCTTTCTTCATTTCTGTGTTCCAAGCACCGAGCCACGTACCTGGCACACAGCACGCACTAAATGTTTGCTGGAAGAACTAAAAGTAATCATATTGCTTCCCATCTGTACAGAGTACAGCTCTTTGTGGTTCTAAGGCAGAGAAGGCACCAACTTTGGAGATGAGGCAATTCGGGCACAAATGAATACATGACTTGGCCACATTCACTCTGCCCATCGGGGACGGATGACTTCTGTACCTGGGGCTTCCAGGTTTTCCTCCAGTCACCTTTCTGTGACACCAGCACCCACTGCGCTTACGTGCATCTGCCAGGGCTGCACCGGCTACAGGTGCTCGGCACAGCTGTCTGCCAACTTGAAACCCCATCAGATCGCATCTACATGGCCTCATAGCCACATGCGTCTCAGTGAAGGTCTCTAGAGAGAAAGCCATTTGGTTTCCCCTGGCTGCATGCCTTCAAGTCAACTTCCAAAACCCTGAATCTACCCCTCACTGCACGGTATGACTTCACCTAGTGGCATGATTAATATGACATCATAGTAGAGAAAAATTCCCACCTTGTAAGGGGTTTCATGTTAAGTACTAAAGGAAGAGGTTTGGAAGAAGTTTCTAAGGAAACTGAACAAATCCTGGGAGTGGCTTATGATTGGCAAACTTTCAAATTGCTATTTTCTTCTACAAGGCACCTGATTTAGCTATGGAGAAATCGCCACCGCTGTCTTGAAATCAGCCCTGGGCATGTACTGGAAAGCTATCGGTTCAGTGGAATATTTACTCCCTCATGCCATGGAGAACTGAGTAGGGCCAAATGCCTGGATAGTTTTAAACGGGCATAAAATTTTACAGTTACAACTCTTGTACATATTTCTATATTTTACTCAATTAATTTGTAATTTCTTGTAGGTAAATGGAGTTGACAAAATATATCCAAAAAGAAAGTTTATTCTGTAACCCCAAAGATCTCTCTCCCCACTCAAGCTTCAATAATGCCTCTATTCAAAGGGCAAGAGAAAATCAAGGACAAAAATAATGGCAGGGTGGGGACCGAGAATGGGGGTGGGGGGAGGCCAATCAGGAAGCTTTTGGTGGGAAAAGTTTCTCAACGTGGCCAGCAGCGACTGCTGAGCCAGAGAGTACGTAGCTGGCTGATGTTTACTTCCAGAAGGTGAACTGTGCTTTTTCTCTAAGGCCTGTCTTTGATCTCCTGCCCAAACGCACAGCTCCACCCATCCGATGCACACACAGTGAAGCTGTTCTTCCAAAATCAACAGGCCCTAGTTCCTGGTAAATAAAAGCAAGCATATGAATTTTTTAAATCGTTGACACTACCTGGAATCTGTGGGCACAAACAGAAAGCAAGCCCACTGACATGGAATCGAGGGGACACTCTGGCATGCCCCTCAAGTCAAATGGAAAAGAGGGTTAAAGGGTCAAAACAGTCCCAAGTCCTTTATAACAAACTGTTTGCTCTTTTAAAACACACTCACAACGAATCCACGTTTGTGAATGTAAAGACTAGTTTGCGTCCTTCTAACACCTGTGGTTAGGCAGAGGGTGCAGGACAATGGGGAGAGGCCAGTTTGAATTTAATGACTGGTCATGGGTATCCCAGCAAAGGGAATCAGCGAAAGACAACTGGAGAGCCTGTTTTCAACCAGGCTTGTAAAATTTACTTCCCTTAGTCCCTGTTCTTGACAATGCACTTTCTGACATCAGGTGGGAAGAAGGCTTCCCCCATCCCCACCCCCACAACAGGTCCCCAAGAAAAGAGATGAATTTCTCTGAATCTGCTTACATCCCAGAGAGCTGACATTCACTGAGTTGAGAAAAGCTCAGCTCTGATTGATAGCCTGACTCAACTCATTTGTACAACTTTGATGTTCAGTGGGTTTTTCTAGAGCCCCTCAAAGAGAAAAAAAAGAAAAAAGGAGAAAAGGCAAATAAGACTACCTGTGTATTACTGCTTGTCTTCCGATTCTGTTTCTCACGAAAATCCCCATAAAGAAAATGCCCAGGTGCACACCGTTTCCATGATTGTCCTGTACCAGATCAATAAAAGACAGTCGTGAGGATGGAGATCACTAGTGAGCGGGCTGGCAGCACCCGGCACTTGGCCTGCCGCCACCGTGGGGACCACGCCCCCTTTCTCCCCCACAGATGGAACGAGTCACGGGCAGCATCACAACAAAAGGCATCTAGACCCTGAAGGGATGCACCCACTGCACATCGTATGTATTATTTGTATATATTTTCCTTTGTCTCAATTTGTCATGACACATTTTCTGTTTTACAGAACTTTAGGTTTTGAGATTTTTTTTTTAGCACTTCAGATTTTCCCTTTCCCAATCATCTACAAATAATCTCATTTTACCTTAGTTTTTGTTTCTTAAATCAAAACTGTGCATGCACACAGCTTCATTATATATGCACATTACATACGTGCAATTGTATACGCACATAGTTTGAAGAACTGTGTATCTTTAGAGCTTGTTTAAAAGAAGTCGACAGCAGACCTGGCCCCACAATTTCCTCTTCTTTGGAGGCACCAACTTCCATGCGTAAAGCCCTCGTGTGTGCCTTAGATGAACCGACTAAGCTTGGCTTTCTACTTTAGAACCTCACGGTTATCAGTTCTGGGAAATTTTCCCGAAGTACCACCTCCCGTTTCCTCTGTTTACTCCTTTTAAAACCCCTATGATTCAGAGGTCGGACATCCTAAGCTGGCCCTCTAATTTCGTCTTCTGCCTCCCACATGCCATTAGTTTTTTTGGTGAGATTTTCTTGATTTATCTTCTAATCTATTACGTTTTCCATTTCTGATATCATTCTTTTCATTTCTGAGAGTTTTATTTTCTGAATGTTCCTTTTTAAAAGGAATCTGTTCCTTCAAGGAGGTTTCATACACTTCTGTCTGAGGCTCACAGGATGGTGGTACTCTGGGCAGGGAGTCCTTCACCCTGCAGAGTCTCTGTCTTCCAGGCTTTGCTCTCCTTGCGTCGGCCTCTGTCATTCCTACCAGGGCGCCACGTAGGGTGCTGCTCGGCTGCCTATTCACAGTCCAAAGGCGGATGCTGAACACTCAAAGAGAGCTTTGTGAGCACGGGCGGGGCCTGTGCACTGCAGACTTCCCTGCCTACGATCTGCTGGGCCAGGAGTGGGGAGACTTAGGTGTCTAATCTCCAGTCAGGTGCTTCCAACCTCCTGCCTGGGAGAACACACCCTGGCCACTCGCGTTCTCTGCAGCAGAATGGGAATGAAGCTCCACATCCTGTGAATGAACTGTCACTCGGCCCCCTGCGTTCACTGAGGGGACATCCTCTTTGTGCAGAGACAGGAAGGCCATGTACATCTAGGCCCAGGATGGAAATAAGGGCCTTAACGTTCCTCAGAATTCTGATCCCCCCTCTCAGGGATCTCTTCTGCACCCACCTGCCAAAGCTAAGGTTAGAATAGGAGCTGCCCAGCCGGGTGGACAAAGGTGAGACGCTGCTGCTGGCCAGAGGAGCAGGGTCAGGAGAGAAAGAGCTGGGAAGGAAAGAGGGTGCCTTGTCACTACGAGAAGTGAAGAGGTGAGTTGCATGACAGAAAAATGTGCATGGGAAAAGAAGAGAGGGGCAGTGGAGATGGGAAGAGAGAGGAAAATTCTGTGGAAAGGCTTTCCTGGGCACTTGGCCAGCAGACCGGGGCAGAAGTCCGGTGGTGATGGGGGCACAGGAAGGAGCGGATCACCAGGGCGGGGCAGTGGAAAAATCTCAGGACTGGCGCCTCAGGCACTGCCCTGGCTCCAACCGAAGGGCTCCACGTGCAGCCTAGCCCGGGGGCCGGGCTCCAGACTGTGCCTGACTCATCCCGCAGCACCCTCCCCAAGTCTGTCCGCGCTGGCCGTACAGGTGTGCGTGGGCGAGGAGGGCACACCTGCGGGGAGACGGACTGACATTCCTCCAACCTTGAGAACTTCTGAGGGGACACTCAGGGAAAAGCCCCCGCTCCATGGAAGTGCTCCTCCCTAGGACAAATCACCACATCGTGGTTTTATACTTTACTTGGTGAGGAAGGACCTGAATTTGCACCCTCTCCTGTCTGCTCTCCCACCCGCTCAGTGCCAACCCAGCCTGCATCCTGGGGCTGCCAGGAATCCTGTGGTCTGTCGGTGGTCACCTTAGTCATGAACAGATATGTGCAGGAAAAGAAACAAAGAACAAAAAGGAGCCCAGCTAATTCACGCCCACGCGCAGTGAGTCAGCAATGCCTGTCTGCCCACGCAGAGTAAGGTATAGGGTCCTCCTTGGACTCTTCCCACTAAAGAACACACTAGAATGTGCATCAGAACCAAGCACAGTGGATTTCAACACTATCTCCACTGCCCTACGTCCCACAATTCAGAAGGACGAAAAGCAAAACAAGCAAATGACCACCACAACCAAACCCCGACTCCCAGGGAC
>JAPYXV010005854.1:0-10223 GCA_028533065.1 Trachops cirrhosus | reverse complement strand
CAGGAACCTAAACAACAAAACAAAGAAATAAGTAAAATATAACAAAAGACACTGAAATAGAATTGTCAGTGACCAGAGGGGAGAGGGGAGGGAATTTCAGGGGAGAAGGGAAGGGTGTACAGGAACAAATATAGAGGACACATGAACAAAACTAGGGGTGTTGGAAAGGGGAGGGAGGAGGGGAGGAATGGGTGGGTGGGCTGGAATGGGAAGAAAGGATAGAAACTGTACTGAATAAACTAAAATAAAAAATTTAAAAAAAAAAGCCACTGGAAAAGACTGAGAAACATCATAGCAATAGAAGACAATGGAGATATTCTGAGGGAAGTGATTGTAACCCAGAATTCTATACACAGCCAAACTAGAAATCAAATGTACTTAAATAAAAACAGTTTCAGACATCAAAAAAAAGAGAAAAATATATACTATTTAGTGTCCATTATGGATCCCAAATCACACTCTAGGATAGACACATAGTACATAGACTATGGCCCAGCTATAGAGTGATGTTCACATGTTATCGTTTATTTTCTTTCTTTTTTTTGTTGTTGTGATTTTATTTTTTATTTTTTAATTGTTGTTCAAGTACAGTTTTCTGCCTTTTACTCTCATCCCAGCCCACCCCCCCAGCCCTCTCCACCTCCCTCCCATATTTTCATAATAATTACATATTTACCAATGGAATTTTGAAGTTTTTGTTATAAAAAGATTAATCTCCAGAAATCTATTACTACTGAGTATGAGCCAATTTGTTAAAAAACAATCAGCAGTTAAGGTAAACAAACTTAGGTTTTGGGCCATGAAATTCTCAAATAAGACTGAGGACAAATCATAAACAAAACACAAAACTCAGGGAACATCAAATTTTGCATCCTTACCCCAAGCTTTGTTTCATAGCTTTTTTTCCCCTTACAAGCCTACATAGCCACTCCTTTTAGGTGCCTGGGGCTGGACTGAAACAGGTTTTGCTCCCTAATGTTTGAGTTTTTATCTTCCTAAATGTAGACCATGTTTCACATGTTGCTGGCATGTGCAGACCTGAAGCTGGCAAGAGGCAGTGGAAGTCAGGTGATCAAAAATGAACATCTCATCCTAAATACTGATCATTTTTTAAATTCCTCTTGCACTTCCCCCAAGTTTTTCCAAATTGAAGGCCTCCTGGAGAAAAGAAAGGAGGCCCTTTTCTCAACCTACTCCAGGTGTCACATCTCTAAACAGGAACCCTCTGGATGAAGTTAGGATACCTGAAGCTGGACCATTCTCTAGATGTCTCCTACCTAAGCTAAAAGTGTGCATAGGGAAGAAAAATGTGCACCCATCTGCCAGCCTCTCTCCCTACCTCCTTCCTTTGCTCCTCCCCAAGAGGAAGGACTCTGACTGACCAGAATTCCAGGGCATTGTTAAGGGCCAGTTTACTTGCAGGAAGAATCACTGGGCATTAAAAAGTCACACACATGCATGGGCCTCTATCTCTCCCATTTCCTCTTCCTATGTAATTTGGGTGGGTGCTCAAGGCTGATCTCTCCCATGACAAGATAAAACTTTTATTGACATAAGTCAACATGTGTAGACTATCAACATCAACAGCCACCTTCCAGGTAGTAACTGCTCTAACGGGTGCTAATAGGGGTAACATGGCATATACTTAACCTCCCATGAATATTTGAAACCAGTGTTTTAATCACTTCCCATCTTTGCTACTTTGCTGCTGCCATCTTGTCCTCGTTTGTGGGATTCTCCATGCTGTACCTAAAATTGGTCTTTATTCCCTTGTGTGTGCTTAATGTTTGCAATCAAGAGCTGATACAAAAACAGAAAACACAACTCTGTTTATTAAGGCAAGGAAGAATATTACTCTTATGTACAAGAGGAGCCCAGCATACCTAGTGCATTTCTTGAACGAGGACAGTGCTCTCAGAGGTGCCACTGCTTATACATCACAATGTGAGATGCTCTCCTTTCCTGCCCACCCACTCCACCCCACCTTCTTCCTTGTTAGTAGAACTATTGAATATACCATCCTTTGACTAGTCTGGTCTTTGACAGGGCCCCACTTTAAACCATCATGGTGGATGCTAACTCATGTACTGATGAGGTAAAAGTATCGTATGCAAAAGAATTCTAGCCAATGGATATAAAGAGAAGTTTGCTAGAGGCTTTAGAGAAAGTCTTAAAAAGGCACAGGAGATGGGGACATTCCCTCTTCTGCCTTTGGACATTGCTGTCTGTCTGCATACAATGCCTGGAAATGTGGCAGTCATTCTGGAATGATGAGAGAAGCCAATGTGCTTAGAAAGGTAAATGAAATATGGAACAAATCTGGACCCTGAAGGACATTACTGAGTTGCTGTAGTAATAAAGCCTTGCCTGTAAACATTGTGTTAAATGATAGGGACATTTATTATCAACATTTATAATGTCCCTATCATTTAAGCCACTTTTAATTTCTTAATACCAATAGACAAAATATCCAAACTCATAGAACCATTAGGAAGCAATGAGTCAAAATGCTTTTACTCTATGACAGAACTGCAGCACACATGCATTTTGAAGTATGCTAATTCACCAGTAACAATTTCCTGTGTTATTAAATAATTCACACCCTTCATTATATACTGCCCCTTATTCTGCACATCACACATTAAACATACATTATCATCATGTAGAAGTGTATACACAAAACTAAGAGTACTGTAATGTAAAACCCAAACTGTGTGTTAAATATCTGAGCTGACTGCAAAAGATAGTTCAGAATATGAAGATCATTTATTTTTGTGATCAGCCTGGCAATAGGCTCTATTGCATATTAAAATTTTGGAAATGCTGAATCCCTTGGAACATGCCTGCTTTGTGGATGCCTTAGATAGGCATTATAGGTAAGACTGGCTTAGCTTCCCAAGGTATCACTATTTCTATCTCTACTCTATGTGTTACTAGTACACTGTAAAGTAGCATGAACAAAATAGCAAAGCATCCAAGATGAGTGCAGTAATGGCAAAGCATCTAAAGTAGTGGTCCTCAACTGGAGGGAATTTAGTACTCCTCCCACCACCATCCAGCCCTCCCCCTCACCAGGATATTTGTCAGTATCTGCAGACATATTTTGCTGCCTGAGTGGAGAAGCAACTGGCACCTACTGGGCAAAGTCCAGGGATGCAACTAACTATCCTGCAATGCACAGGACATCCCAAACAATGAAGAATTACCTGGCATAAGATAGCAATAGTTTAACCTTGACACTTCAAGGTTAAAAAGCCCTGGTCTAGTTATGACCAGTGTGGCACAATTGATTGGGTGTCATCCTGCAAAGCGAAAGATCACTGGTTTGATCCCTGATCAGGGTACATGCCTGGGTTGCAAGTTTGATTCCTGGCAAGGATATGAGAGGTAACCGATAGATGTTTCTTGCACTGATGTTTCGCTACCTCTCTTTCTCCCTCCCTCTCCTTCTGTCTAAAGTAAATAAATAAAATCTTAAATTTAAAAAAAGCCCTGGTCTAAGGCCATGTGACTCCTTCCACAAGTCAGACACACAAAACTTGATTTCATTAACTTAATAATTAAATTTCCTGCATTTATTTTGATGTTGTTTCTATGGTTCACAGAAAAATAGGATAGTATTTTCAGATTTCAAGGGAATCTGACATACAAATTTTGGGTATGCTTGAAATCTGCTCTACTGGATGAGGATTTGCAAAGCACCAATCTGCCTTTTACCTGAAGTTTCTACACTGAGACAGTTCATTCCTTGAAAACATATTTTGCAGACCCAGCAAGTCCACCTACCTGTGTGATGTCTTTTATTCCTCTCAACAGTGTAACTCACTGGGTGTGCTGTCATAAATGAGCACGGTCTCCAAAATACAGCTGGATCATTCACACGAGTTATAAAATTCATGCAAATGGTGAATGAGTCAATAAAAAATACATTTCATCTAGGCCAGATGAACCCAGTATAAAACTATAAAGTATGAATCAGGCATACACTCAGGAAAAGTTATCATATATGATGCATATATTAAGAAATGTAAAATGTTTCCCATCTCATCTGTACAACCATCCTGGTCTCTTGCTGAAAATGCACATGCCCAATCCATACGTCATACTGTATCCGACCCCTTACTATGCCACTTCTGTGTCTTTCTGTGGCCGGATTCTAACCAAATGGCACAGATGTATTAAGATTACAAGGAATGCAGGGCACATCCAGACTGAAAGAGAGCCCAACTCCCGCAGACTCCCCTTTCATAGACTGATGTGAATGAATCTGCTGGAGCTGTAAGAACACATGACTGCACCAAAGGAAAGGGCAGAGGAAGACAAGAGAAGCAGGATGACTTCTGAACATGGGAAACATATGCATTTAAGAATGGTGGCTAGAGCAGGCTGTGTGGCATCTAGCGCCTGGCTAACAGGTATGGGTCAGATTAAAACAATGCCATGATCTTCGTGGAGCCCCAGGATGGCTACCACTTAATTCTAGGAAACTACCTGAAGGAATGGTGTTGCTTCATCTCTCATGATGCACAGATGTGGATGTGACCACCTGTCCCTCTTTCAGGACAGGGCTCAGGACTAGAGTTTAAGGAGAAGAACTATCACTGACTGCATGACCCCTACAGTTTCCAATTCGCCTCCACCACCACTCCTTCACAGTCTTCAAGAATGCTTTCAAACCAAAGAGGAAACAAACATGGCTTTAAAAATGGGAGGAAAAACACTTCCCACAAAAAACCACCAGGCCAAGCAGTTTCACAGACACATTCTACTACCAGCATTCAAGGAACAGATCATTCTAATCAGATACACACTCCAAATTAACAAAGAAGAGAGGAATAGAAAGAACACACCCAACTCATTAATTCTATGAAGATAATATGAACTCACAAATCAAACAACAGAACAAATAAAGGAAAATGATAAGCCAAGTTCACTCATAAACAGAGATACAAAAATCCTAAACAAAATATTGGCAAACCAAATTTAGCAAAATGATGATATAGCACAACCAAATGTGGTTTTTGCTGAGAAATGCAAGGATAGTTTAACACTAGAAAATTAGTATATTTCATTACCTTAAGGGGTTAAGAAGGGGAAAGCCCATGTGGTTGCCTGAACTAATGACTACTATTTGATAAAAATTCAACATTCACACAAGAGAAACGCTGTTAAGAAACTAGAAACTGAGGACTTCCTTAAACCTGATAAAGAGTACTTATTAAAATAAAACAACCCTACAGCAATCATGTCAATGGTGAAACAATAGAAACATTCCCTTTATAGGAAAAGACAAGAGTTTGCTCTCACTAATTCTGGTGAGCATTGTAGTCCTCCTTACCTGTGGTTTTAGTTACCCACAGTAAATGCAGTACAAAAATATTACATAGAAAATTCCAGAGCCATTCATAAGTTGAAATTGCATGCCTAGTTGCCTTTAACTTCACTCAAAACATTGTTTTAGACTGTATTGTGACAGCTGTCACATCAGCATGCATTTAAAAAAAGTTTATCAAAATTGGTGAATTTTTGTGTAGCCATTTTAATATTGAAGATGGAAGAAAATATGCAATATGTAGAGGTAAAAATGCAACTGAAACACAAAAAAAGATTTGTGCAGTGAATGTATGGAAAAGGTGCTCTGATGGATCAAATGTGAAAAAAGTGGTTTGCAAAGTTTGGTGCTGGAGATTTCTTGGTCTGGTAGACCAGTTGATGTTGACAGTGATCAAATTGAGACATTAATGAGAACAGTCAACACTATACCACATGGGAGACAGCCAACATAGACAAAATGTCCAAATCAATGAAGCTATTGGTGAAAATGAAGAATATGTCTTTTATTTTACAGAAAAAATTAACTGAATTTTATGGACAACCCAATGAAATAAACTTTATCATAGGTATGTGTGAATAAGAAAAAGCATAGGATATATATGGTTCCGCACTATCCATGGTTTCAGGTATCCACTGGAACATATTCCCCTTGGATAAGGGGGACCGGTATACAAAAGTACTAGGCAGTGCAGTAAGACAATAAAAGGAAATAAAAGAATAGAGATTGTAATGCCAGAAGTGAAACTATCTTTATTCTCAGATGATGTGACTATCTATATGTACAGTCCAAAGGAATCTACAATCTATAGATTACAAACTATTACCAAGTTTGTTTAATAAGGTTGTTGGATACAATATCTGACCTGTCTAAGACATTTGGTGCTTTCTTAACTAGAGATAATATAAATAGCTTATTGTTACTCTCAAAGGTAGCTCTTTGCTCTGGATTTCTAATTTAAACATTTAAACATTTAAACATCTAAAAATTTAAACATTTCTCTCCCACAGTATCCTATAAACTCTCTCTCTGGAATGATGGTCTCTGTGTGGAGAAGTCAGAATGACATGATGCTGCTGCTCCAACCAGTCTGGCTCCAGCCTGTCCATTTTGGGGGGTGGGGAGAAAATGTAGACAACTGTAGTTGAACAATGATAAAATAATTTAAACTAAAAAAATTTAGAAAGGGGGGGAAAAGCATGTGGTTTTAAAAATGAATGGAGAAGGTGTCATTGAGATGTGCTGGGTTTTATTGCATGTCAAATCCCATAAATAGTTTGAAAATCTAGTATACTAAGAGTATGACAGTGTTGACCATTCCTTAGCAAGATAAACTGAAAAGTACAGTAAGTAGGTCCAATTTCAAATTACTCAAATTGTGTTTCAAATGTGACATAAACTATACCAAGCAAGAGTTAGTGCCAATAACAGACTCCAAATACACCTGGACTATCTGTGTACCAGTGAATCCTCCAAGAAAACCTCCACCAAAATCCTCCAAGAAAAAGCAGTGAAGAGAATGAACCCCCACTGTTCCCACAGAACATAAAGCCTATAAATTAGAACCTGATACACTAATCTTTAAAACTTTGGGAAATTTTGCAAAGTCCAAATAACTGTTACTAAAGGAAAAAGCAAAACAGCTTTGCCAACTTTTGATTACTCATCACTTTACAGATTATTTCCTGTGAGGAAATCCCAGATTCTCATTTTAAACAATTTCAACCTCTTCTCCTACCAAAGATTGAATGTTCCTCTGAATGACAGAAGTTGCAAAATGTCTGCTTTACTTGATGACTTGGTTTGTTAGCCTTTTCTTCTGACTTTTCTCAGCTATAGCCCAACACAGGGACAGGTGCAGCTGAGGCAGCCTGGGAACATCCATACCCTGAAAAGAAGCAAATGTGCAGAACAGCTCCTTAACTTCTGGGGTAGATGGGAAGGCCAGTTCAGCATACTGCTGTGGACAAACAGAGCCCCAGGTAAAGGGAGTAGTCTGAGGGAGGCAGGCACTCCTTCTCAAGGAGGTCTCCCTGGGGTTTGAGCTCAGGAACAGGGTTTGCTATCTTCACACCCCAGTGGGGAAAGGGGACAGAAAGGTTTGTGACAGGACTCAGATAACACCTAAGACACAGGGCTAACACCCACTATTAGAACTAGAGTGATGGCAGATATGGTGAAGGCAGAGCCTGAGCTGGCCCACTCTAGCATCCAAAGTCAGGACTGGTTTTCAGGTTGTGATTGAGCATGCAACTTGAGACAATTAGACTTGCAGAGTCTGGGACCTAGGATAGGCCTCGGCACTGGAACCAGAGGCATCTTGTTAAAAGGCCTAGATGATAGACACTGGTACATATCATTCCCAGGGATCTGGCTGGAGGGGCAGGAGTATCAGCAGCCCAGTCTCTGGTTGAGGCACTGAAGGCACTGTCTATTTAAACAAATCTCCTAACTGAAATAAGAAATAAGTTTTATTTTGAGGGAAATTTTTAAAAGCTACTCTAGGACTTAGGTATTAATCTGACTTAATAGTCTCAATTACTTCGTGGTGCCTGTGTTCCCCTAAAGGATAGCTTCACTGGGCCCAAGCAACACAGTGGCTGGCAACTGGGCTGGCCTCCATATTGGTTAAGGGCAGCACTGAAGGAAGCAGAACCAATTAAAACTATCACCTAGGATTTGCTCTTAGTCTATATGTACACCAGGATCACTGAATTAACAAAAGGGGAAAAAACCCTATTTTTCCCTAGTTAGTCTAGTTGTAAATAAAACAGGCAAGGAGAAGTTCCAAAACTAGGTCCAAGCAGAAGAGAACTTGAGATTAAAATAATTATCCCTGTAGCAGTAAGTTATAGACATAAAATACGGGGATTCAGTCAGTGAGAACAACTTCAAAGTGAGTCACACAGTGATGCATTAGAATAGGAAGCCTAATGAAATGGTACCTCAGATTAAAGGTAAATATATAAACAAACCTACAAGTGGTTAGGAATGGGGAAATCAAAAAGTCTGATTTGGTCCAAAAATACATAGTACAGCCTTCTGATTTCACAGGCTAGGAAACTGGGACGTAAGAGGTTAAATGAATTGACACAAAAACACTGTGCTCACCTGCTAGCCCCTCTTTCTCATCCTTTCTTTCATTTGAGCCTTACAATGATCTGGGAAGGCAGGTAGTCCTCACAATCATCCCATCTGATAGATGGATAAACTGAAGCTCAGAAAGCTCTAAGCCTTTCCAGTTTCACAATTCTAGGGAATGGTAGAGTGGAAGCTTAGTCTAGACCAGGACTCTGTATGAGAACAGGCCATGATGGGTTTTGGACAACTCATCCACATCAAGGCAACAAAAACATCTAATAATGACCCACATTATCCACAACTGTGGCAGGTCCAGAAAGGGATGCAAATCAAGGCAGACAGAACCTGCCCTGCGGAAGACAAGGATTCCATGGTCTAGGTAGAGCCCGTAAGAATGGGTATAGCCCATATTAGAAGGGCAATATCTCAATCTTAAGAAAGGGCATGAACAGACCACTTCTGGCCAAGACGGAGGCACATAGGTGGACACACTGTGCCTCCTCGCACAACCACAATTAAGGACAACAAAAATTTAGAAACAAAAAAACAACCAGAACAGACAGAAAATTGAACTGTATGCAAGTCCCAACAACTATTCATCCAGACCGGTAAGAGGGTCAGAGTCAGCAGCCGGCAGAGAGGGGTTGCAGCAGGAAAAAGCGGTGGCTGGCAAACCCTGGTGGCAGACCCCAGGCACAGGCGCAGGGAGGCAATGAGCAGACCCAGTAAAGCACACAAGGCAGCTGGCTGTCTGCAGTCACACATTTGCTCACAGATAAACCAGGTGAAAACAGGCAGCGAGACAGACCTCGAAACCCAGGGCCCCAGAGCACTGATTGAAAACACTTGTGGAGGCTGAGGTGCCAGGAGAGACTTCCAGCCTCACAGAGAGTTCATTGGAGAGACCCACAGGGTCTAGAACATACACAAGCCCACCCACCCAGGAACCAGCACCAGAAGGGCCCAACTTGCTTGTGCGAAACGGCAGAGGGCACTGAAATCCAACAGAGAAAAGAGCAAACGCCATCGTTCCCTCTCTAACCCCACCCCCACATACAGCGTCACAACTCAGCAACTGGGTTGCCCTGCCCTGATGAACATATAAGGCTCCACCCCTCATTATGTAACAGGTGTGACCAGACCAAAAAAAAAAAAAAAAAGACTCAGACAGAAGAACAAATCAAAGCTCCAGAGCCAATACTTTTAAGCAACCAAGAGAGAGCCAACCTATCAGATGCACAGTTCAAAGCACTGGTGATCAGGATGCTAACAGAATTGGTTGATTTTGGTCACAAATTAGATGAAAAAATGAAGGCTACACTAAGTGAAATGAAGAAAAATGCACAGGGAACCAATAGTGATGGGAAGAAAACCGGGTTTCAAATCAATGGAGTGGACCAGAAGGAACAAAAAAATATACAATCAGAAAAGAATGAGGAAACAAGATTCAAAAAAATGAGGAGAGGCTTAGGAACCTCCAAGACATCTTCAACGTCCCAACATCTGAATTATAGGGGTACCAGAAGGAGAAGAGGAAGAACAACAAGTGGAAAACTTATTTGAACAAATAATAAAGGAGAACTTCCCCAATCTGGCAAAGGAAATAGACTTCCAGGAAGTCCAGGAAGCTCAGAGAATCCCAAAGAAGTTGGACCCAAGGAGGAACACACCAAGGCACATCACAATTACATTACCCAAAATTAAAATGAAGGAGAGAATTCTAGAAGCAGCAAGAGATAAGGGGACAGTCACCTACAAAGGAGTTCCCATCAGACTGTCAGCTGATTTCTCAAAAGAGACCTTGCAGGCA
>JAPYXV010005853.1:0-10224 GCA_028533065.1 Trachops cirrhosus | reverse complement strand
GCTGGGGCCTGTTGTTAAAGTGTCCTTTCCAAACAAACACAGGTTACAGTCCTTTCTTCTTTTTCTCTCTCTTTTTCTTTTCCCCAAGATCAAAGGAGGCATTTGGGCCTAAAAGATAACATTCACTTGGGGAGAGATGGTAATATATAAGATTAATGAAAATTAGCATAATCCCTCTGAGTAGAAGAGGGCTTTTGTTCCGTGGTTTGTCCTGCTGTTAATTATCCGTCAGGTGGTGATAAATGCTTTAAATCCAGCGATGCCTCCAAAACCACTTAAATGATTTTCACCTAATTAGGTTCCTTGCTTTGCTCCGAGCTGGGGGGCAGGGGGGTCCCTCCCCGGCCATGCCCCCCACCTTTGGACACGAAATGTGCTGGGGGAGGGAGGGGAGAACCAAGGAACTCGCAGTTCCAGAAAGAAACTTTTCCGGTTCCCACCAGCTCTGACCCACCCAGCGGGCCCACGTTGTGATTTATTTTTTCTGAGTGGCTTTGCAGATCAAAAGGAAATTTATCAGTTTCTGTCTCCCTTCAGCCTATTCCAGCCAGGCTTTATGACAAGGCCTTAAAGTTGAGAAGACCCGGGCCAGGAGGGGAGGGGGCCCCAGGCAACCGGCACTGTCAGATCAGGGAGCGGAAATTGCTGTGCGGCACCCAGCCGGCCTTGGGGCAGGAGGAGCGCCGGTGTGTGCAACCGGGGGTCGCACATTCGTAAAGGCTCCCCGCCTCGGCTGCCTCTCTTAAGTTGAAATGCCATCCGTGCCCCTTTAAGAAGCTGGTGAGAAGTGAACTGAAGGCTCCTTTCCTCTGGAGAGGAAAGGAGAGGAGGGTGCTGTGGGGAGGCAGGCAAACCTCCCGGATCTCCAGATCACCGGGTCCAGACCTGGAGTGGATCCTGGACACAGACCGACATCTGGCCACTGCGGGACATGTTTTACAATCAAAGGGGCTCCTCCTCCTGGGGCCTCCAGGACTGAAATCCAGCCTGTTCTTGCTCAAGGGGGCCCTGGGGTATCCTCAGTCGCCACCCCTTTCCTGCCAGGAGATAGGAACATTAGAAGATGATTCATTTGGAGGCAAAACACCACCAGTCGTCAGTCTGCAAAATGCTGGAAATGCTGGGCCTCCTGTGTGGGGCGGTTCCCTGACCCCGGAGATCAAGCCCTGCTATCTCCTCCTCACTGGTGGGTCCCTGGTGTCTGCCTGGGTCCCTCGGGCTGAGAGTCATGAGGGCGGCCACCCCTCTAAAGCCAGAAGATACAAAAAGGAAAATGAAACCAAGATACCTTCAATAGGTACCTCTTCTAGCTTAAAAAAAAAAAAAAGGCAGAAGAGAAAAAGTTCACATTTGACGCCGGAGTCTGCCAGGCTCTCCTCTCTCCTTTCATCCCGAACAATCCTCCCGCTCCCAACGCAGGCGCTTTCAGAACCCCCTGAAGTCGCAATTACTGGGACATTTTTTGAACATGTCTGTTAATGATTTGTGATCCCAAGGCCTTATTTTGAATTAATTCCGTTTTTAAAGGGCAGTTTGGTCTCTATGAGGGGCAGACCCCGAATGCCACAGCCTCTGCCTTTGTGCTAAATGAACTTTTTAGAGGTTCCAGATGACGCCTGGCACCGGACCGAGGGAGCCAGCCAGAGAGGTCAGTGCTCTGGGACAGGTTCCCTGGACGATCCCCCGAGTGGGGACGGGAGGGAGCGGTGCCCTCCGGAGCGAGGCATCTCAGCAATGCCTTTGAGAGGGAGGCGGGGGAGGCGGGGCCTCGGGAACGCGCAGCAGGAGGCGATGGGAGGGTGAGTCCCCACGCCCCACAGGGCAGGCACAGCCCGCCAGCCCCTCAGACACCGCCTTCCGCAGCCCCCCGCCCCCATCACGGTGTACTCAGCATCCCCAGAACGCCCTCAATCTCCCCCCACCCTTTTTATTGTGGTAAAACGTACCTAACGTAACGTTTATCATTTTAACTATTAAGTGGCATTAAGTACATTCGCAGGGCTGTGCGACCACCCCCACCAGCATCTCCAGAACCCTTCATCTTTTCAAACTGGAGCTCTGTCCCCACCAAACACTGACCGCCCATCCCCCGCCCCTGGCAACACCGTCCTGCTTCCTGTCCTCAGGAGTCCCGCTCCTCCGGGACCCTCAGAAGCAGAGCCACACAGCGTGTGTCTTTTTGTGATCGCTTGTTTCACGGAGCACAGTGTCCTCAGGGTTCATCCGTGTTGTGGCGTGGGTCAGAATGCCCTGCCTTTTCCGGGCTGAATAATATTCCACTGTGCGGACAGAACACATCTTGCTCATCGATGCACCAACCGGCAGGCACTTGGGTGGCCCCCCTTTTGCCAACGGTGACTAGCGCTGCTGCGAATGTGGGCGCACGCACCTCTGTTTGAGCCCCGGCTTCGCTCCGTGGGGTGCGCGCCCGGGAGCAGAACCGCTGGACCGCGTAGGAATCCTTTTCGAACCTTGAGGGACGGACCGACTGCTTGCCGAGCAGCTGTGCTGTTTCATGTAGCTGTGCCGTGTCACGTTCCCGCCGGCACTGCACGGGCACCCGCTCCTCGGCATCCTTCCGGTTCCTGTTCTTTCCTGTCCTGCCTTTTTATTTATTTATTTTTTTATTCTCACCATCCTAATGGGTGTGCGGGTGGTATCTCATTGTGGTTGGTATTTGCATTTCCCTGATGGTTAGTGATGTTAAACATCTTTTCACATGTTTATTGACCATTTCTGTACCTTCTTTGGAAAAACGTCTACTCACATCCTTTGGCCATTTTTTCCATCAGGTTTTTTGTAGTTGACTAATAGGAGTCTGCCTGTTCTGGATATTAACCCATCACAGATACACAACTTGCAGACACCGTCTCCCATGCGTGGGTTCCCTTTTCACTTTGTGGGTAGTGGCCTTTGACACACGCAAGTTTATAACCTTGATGTCGTCCGGTTTATCTATTTCTTTCTCTGGTTGCCTATGATCCTTAGCATTCTTGCCTTTAAGTCTTCACCTGTTCCCTCCACCGAGAATGCTCTTCCTCCACCTCTTAGCTGGACTCACTTCTAAAAACTGTCAAGCTTCAGTTGAAATGCCACGTCCTCTAGGAATTTCTTCTCTGACAGGCCCACGCTGGAGTAAGCGCCCTGTTGTGTTTCTGAGGATGAGGTACTTTCTTCGATCACAATATTTATTCATTTATAATTGTTTACGTGTGTGTCCCTCCCACCAATACACACACATTTGCCACTGGACTTCGAGTTCCTTCAGGACGGGAGTTACATTTTCTAGTTCACTCACCAAGTGCAGTGCTTGGCATATGGAAGGCTCTCCATCAATACTTGTTGATGGAAATAAGCTAATTCTGTGGCTCCAGACATTTTTCGTTATCAAGACCTCTCCCATAAGAAAGCATTTCACAAATCCTCACCTGATAGAAATTACATTTCCCCGTTTATGGTAATTGAGAATATCCATGACAAAACACGGTGAGTTTTCAAGTAAATGTGTTTCTTCCTAGGCCCTGTAACACCCACAGCCATTGCATCCACAGCAGTGCCAGGTCGGTGTGGGGACTCAGACTCAGAGTTGCTGCTCGGTCTACACCCCGCCTAGGCTCCATGGCCCCCCGATCGGGAGCGACCACCTCTCTGATCGATGGGAAAGTTAAGTCTCAAGGGGGAAAGGGAATTGCCCCGCTGATGCCGGCAATGCTATGGCCTAAAATATCAACAGCAAAATCATGCCCCGTTCTCTCCAAAAATGCAGGGTCCGGCAGAAGTCACGCCTGCCTGAGTGTGGTTGGTAGGGTCCGTGAATGTCTCACAAGAGATGGACACAATTTGAACATTTTACCTAAAAGGTCCTTGAGTGTGTGCTTGAGCACGGGTGTGCTTGAGTGTGATATTGTTATGTTACAGAATGACATGCCTGATGTTGTAATTAACCAGGGGCGTTAATTGTGCCGGACCGTGCATTGTCTGTGTCTTTGTTGGATTCTGGCAGAGAGACAAGATTAGGGCAACAGGGCGGCTGTGACATGGACGAGGCTGTGGGTCCACCACCCCATTCCTTCTTCCCGGACACACTCTGCTCTCCATTTCCTGGCCTCCCTTGCAGTTCAGCTGGGACCCATCGGCCAACGGAGCCTGGGCAGATAGGTGGAAGCCATTCAGCCTGGTCCCCGGAAAGCATCTCAGGTGACCCCCACTATCCCTTCTCCTTCGGAAGTGACCCAGTTCCTAGTCATACAACTTTGGGCCAATCACTCTATATTCCTGGAGCTCAGCGTCCACACCAGTTACGGGGGGCAGCTGGGACCTACCTCGCAGGGGCGGGCTGGGGGCCAGGTGATGACCCACATGGAGAAGCAAGTTCAAACTGCAGAAAGGTTTTTGCAAGTGAAAGGGTTCTTGTCGTCACCCACAGATGTCTCCTCTCGATGCCTCCCCCAGATCTCATTTTGCTGTGCTGCAGCCAATGTTGGAAAGAATTAATGTGCTCAATTGTTGCCAAAAAGGGAAAAGGGGGAAATCAAGGACTCCTTGGAAGTATCGAGCAAGGGAGGCTCAAAACGCACACATTCAACAAACGTACTGAGTGCCTGTTACTTCTGATGCATATCGATGCTGGAGTCTCAGACTGGTGATCTCAGTCGAGGTAATACTAGCTCCTGTAACAAAACCCCCAAATTTCAGTGACTTCATAAGCTGTTTCCCATTCCCATAACAGTCCCACAGAGATGGGCCTGGGAGCGGGGTCCGCTCTTTGCCGCGGGGCCACTGAGGAGGAGACTCTGCCGTCTCCCCGGTGGCTCCCGCAGACCTCCTGGGCTTGGACCTGTGGCAGGAGATGGGGAAGGATGGCGTGGAGGGTGAGGCCCGGAGGGGTACAGGCCAGGCCGGGAGCTGGCTGCTTCCACTCACGTGCCAGCGGCGCATGCCCAGGGCCACACCTTGGTGCCCGGGGACAAGGGACCCCAAGTTGGTGCGCTGCTTGCTGGGTCGCTCTGCCAACGGACTCTACCCTCCAGTGCTCATACTATAACCTGAACATTAAATTAGGAAAATGACTCCATTTTCAATACTGTCAAAAAGAATAAAATACTTAGCAATACATTTAACCCAAGAAGAAGAACACTTGTACCCTGAAACTACAAAACATAGTTGAAAGAAACGAAAGAAAACCTAAATAAAGGGTCCCCTGTGCTTATGGATTAGAAGACTTAATATTGTTAAAATGGCAGTATTCCCCAAATTAATCTACAGAAACTCGGCCTTTTTTTCTATTTCCAGAAATGGGAAAGCGCACAAGAATTCCTATGGAAATGCAAGGGACTCAGGAAAGCCAAAACAAACTTGAAAGCACGAAGTTGGAGGACTCGTACTTCTCGATTTCAAAACTCACTATAAAACTAGAGCAAGCAAAACACTGCAGTTCTGGCATGAGGATGGGTGTGCACAGATCAAAGGGACAGAACGGAGGGTTCAGAAATACACCCTCAGATTTATGGTCAATTTATTTTCAACAAAGGTGCCAGAACCGTTTAATGAGAGAGAGAATAAAGAATAGTCTTTTAAACAAATGGTGCTGGACCGACTGTATATTCACTTGTGAAAGAATAAATTTGGACCCCTACCTCACACCAAATACTACAGAAATTATCTCCAAGTAAATCAAGGACCAAAAATGTAAGAGCTCAAACTAAAATTCTTGGAGGAACCCCGGGCATAAATCTCCGTGCCCTTGGTTTAAGAAACCGCTGCCCAGTCTGACGCCAAAAGCACAAGCAGCCAAAGAAAAAACATCGATCCACTCGACCGAACTTAAAACCTTTTGTGCATCAAAGAACACGAATAAGAAAGCGGAAAGAGGGAATCAGATAAAACATCTTCGAATCATAGATATGACGAGGGTCTAATGTTCAGAGTAATTAAAGAACTCTTACAACTCAACAATAAAAAAAACAAAAACCCCTCAGTTTTGAAACGGACCAAGGAGCTGCTTTTCAAAGAAAACGTACAAATAGCCAGTGACCGCAAGAAAAGATGCTCGACTGCACTCATCTTTAGGGAAATGCAAGTGACAACCACAAGGAGCTACCAGTTCACACCCGCTCGGCCCGGCTCTCACCGGAAGGACAGGCAAGAGCTAGTGTTGGCGAGGAGGTGGAGAAGGGGGACCCGCTACGCCGCTGCCACGTGGCGCGGCACGTACAACGCAGTGCGGCGGCGCTTCAACAGCTTCAACACAGAGGAGTCCCGGGACCCAGCAGTTCCACTCCTAGGTCTACACCCGAGAGAACTGAAAATGCACGGCCACACAGAGTCTTGCGTGTGAAGGCCCATCGCAGCATTGCTCACAGCAGCCAGGGAGCGGAGACCGCCGGGCGTCCACCAGCAGGTGGGGGACCGCCCACCAGCCGGCAAATGCCTATCAAGGTGAGGTTTATGCGCACACGGGAGTATTACCCAGCCTCACACGGGAGGAAGTTCTGCTTCTGCAACACGGATAAACCTTGAAAACACACGCTAAAGGGAAAAAAACCACTTGTAAAAAATCACATGTAATTCCATTCACATGAAATGTGTCAGACTGACAAATCTGTGCCGTCAGCAAGCCTCGGATTGGTGGTCGCCAGCAGCTGGGGGAGGGAGCTGATGGCTGAGATAGATTTCCCGTAGCAAAGGCACGGAGAGGCACTCCATTCCCCCTCCTGGCCCAGCCAGGGTTTCTGCACCCACATGTATCGTCCCTGTGTGACACCCACCCGTACGTCCTCTCACTTCTTCTCAGCCCCCCGAGACCAAGAGCCTGTACTTTGGGCAACTAAATGAACCGCCACCTTCTTCTGCTTGGGTGCCTTCTCCTGCTGCCTCAGGTCCACCCCAGCCCGCCTCCTCCCCCCGCCTGTTTTGGGGGAATTATGTGCTAGACAGGGAGCCGTTAGGGAAAGGGACAGAGCAGGACCTGGGCACCTGCTAGAATCAGATCCTGGGCTCCGGGCTTCACACTTGTTATCCTCTGGCTTCACTCCTCCAACTACCCTCAGATAGGGGTACTTTCCAGGGGCAGGAAGGGGAGGCTCAGAGAGGTTAGCGACACAACCAAGGTCACACAGCACGTAAGGGATGAGCTTGGTGTGAAGTCCAGACCCACCCATGTCTTCAAAGCACATGTTCATTCCAGTCCCAAATCCGCATTCAGGGGTCTTGAATTTAATCCAGCCCAGACACCCATGCTCCAAGTGGCTTAAGCTATTTATTTTACCTCCTTAAGCCTCAGTTTACCCATCCCTAAGAGGAGAGGGCTCCAAGTAGGAGGGAGAGGATCTCACAGAAGGCTTCTATCTTCGGGATCCTTTGATCTTGGGCGACTTCGGATAACATCGGCATTTATGAAAACAAAACATCATCAAATGAGCTGGTAATAAAATTCCAAAGCAACGTGCAGGGGCTGGGAAAGGGCCGTAAATCCACAGGATGTCAATTCCAAGTTGAATGCAATTTACAAGAATATGGTTCAAATATCACAAGGTCAAAACAATTTTGAGCTTCCCAGTATTTACAAACATACCTCACTTCATAAACCTCCTCAATCCACGCTGCACAGTGTATACAGGGCCGTTTTAAAACAACCCTATTTAATCTGATGTGGCTTTAAGTGAGGTCTGTTAGAAATGTGCTACTAATTTTGGACTTTTGTGTTTAGGGGAAAATGCGATTGAAGCTTAATCCAATTTTCTAACACTCGGAAACAGCTACAAGGAAATAGACGGGCTTCAGGGATGATGGGGGGGGCTCGCTTCAGAAACGGCTCCCCTCGCCACCACCGAGCCCTGCTGGAATGTTCCACACCGGCCAAACGCTGGCCCTTCAGGCATGAGGGAAAGTCCGGCGGCCCCTGGAGAAACTCTCCCCGGAGGGTATTTCTGCTCTAACCAGCTGCACAGCGGAGTCTCAGCCTGTATTCACCTAGTCTTGGAATTGGATGGCCGATGGTAACATTTATCACGTGCTGAGCAGCTCTTGATGCAAATACCTCAGATCCCCTAACCGACTGCAGTTTCCGAGTCGCCCCTCTAATAAATCCAGGTAGATCTGAGCCATACGCGGTGGCCCCTTCCTCCTTGTTACTGATCAGTTAAGAAGTGTGTGTGGCAGACTGCTTTTTCCAGAAATCGTTTGTGTCAGTATACATCCCCTTCCCCATGGCCATCTGACTCTGGCTTTGACATGCCTCCCATGGACAGCCGGGAGTCTGGGTTCCCTCCCTTTGAACTTGGGTAGCTTTTTTGTCTATGGTACAAGAACGCTATGGGACTCCTGAGGCGGGGTCATGCAAGTAAGACAGTTTCCACTCAGTTCTCTGAGGATGCTTGTTCTTGGGGCGCAGTGGCCATACCACGAGGAAGCCCAAGCAGCCCACGGAGAGGGCCCTGTGAGAGGAGCCCAGCTGAGCCCCCAGCTAAGAGCCAGCACCAACCATCAGCTGTGTGAGGACGTCCTGTTGAGGCTGGGTCCCCTAGCTCCCAACGGGGCCGCCCCGGCTTACACATGGAGCCCCCTTCCAAAGGCAGACCTCTAAGCAAAATAAATGATCATTGTGGTTACTAGTCACTCAATTCAGAAACAGTTTTTTATGTAGCTGTGGGTATCCAGAATAAGCTGTGATCTCTTCTGCCAAATTAAACATACGTGGAAGACTGATAGGGGTCATCCGGGAAAGACTCCTTTACTCTTCAGGAGACGTGCCCAGGGATAAATGTCCTTTCTCTGTCTCTGGGCATGGGTGTGTGAGAATCTGATGTCTGGAGCTGCAGCAGCCGTCTTGCAGCCATGAGGGGAGCTGGTGAAAACACTGAAGATGAGTGGCAAAGAGACAAGATGGACAGGACCCGATGTCTTTGTTAACACTGTTGAGCTGCTGAATTAGCCAACCCTGGGACATCTCCGCCGACAGACTGCCTTTTATGGAAGATAAGTTAATTATTGATTAGGCAGTTGAGGAGGGGTGTTCTTTCACTTAGAGCCCAATGCATCCTAACGGTTCCTGTCATGTGTCATACTTTACATTATTCTATTTACTTGCGGCAGCAATCCTGAAGGATTGATAGCATCAATTTTTGGCTGAGGAAATAGGCTCAGCAAAGTTAAGCAGCTTTCTGAAGGTCGTTTCCCAGCATTGGTGGTGGGGGACAAGAAGTCACCCCCAGGTCTGTGTGACTCCAAAGTCTGTGTGCCCCACGCACCCCCATGTCCCTTTGTCCCTGTCTGGGGGAACACACATTGGCCTGGAAGCCAGGGTTCCAAGGAGGAGTTTGGGCTCCTCACTGACTTTCCACGTGACTCTGAGAAATCACCGCACCTCTATGAGCCCATGTCCCTCCACCTTCCAACCTCCCAGGCTCCCGAGAAGCTCGACGGATCCCTCCACTTACTCTGACGGGCATATCTGCATGCCTCATGCTGGTGTATTTCCATCCCCCTCCTCACACTGCAAATCCCATCCCTGCCGGCCGTTCTACTTCAGGCCCCCGGGAACAGGAGAAGGAGAAGGTTACCGTGGAAGGAAGCGGCCTTGACCTAGGAAAGTCCCTATAGATAAGGAGAGTAAAACCAAACCCACCTGGCTCCCTAAGAGGAGAGAGAAGGATGTAGAACAGGGAAGTAATATGCCCATGACCTTGAGGTAGAGAAGCCCAAACGATCTGGAGGAACTGGTGGGCATCAGGCTCGCCCAGGCGGAGGCAGAGGGGGCTGCAGGCCTCTAGGAGAAGCTCCCATCACATGTGGGGTGACATCCAACATGAAGGTCAAGAGCAACAGTGAAGCATGGACAGAGGAAATGTCTACGTACATGACCTCAAGGAGTGCCTCAAGGAGGCATTGCTCATTCTCCATGACTGGCTGAGGATTCAGAGGTTCCCAATTGCCTGGGTGAGGGGCAAAGGGAGCCAGCACGGGGCCCAAGTCAGCAGGAAGGAGTCATAGAGCGTCACTGTCCTGCCACCAGGTCCTTTCTCTACAAGAACGGCTCCTGCGAAAATGGCTTTTGAAAGTGCTCCCTCCAAACGGAAGAGAGGAGTAGAGCCGATGAAGTGGGCTTTTTCCCCAGGCCAAGGGGGACATGTCAGTGGGTGAAGCAAGAACACGGCTGGAGAGACTTGTGGTTCAGGAAGATCTGGCAGCAGCGAGGCGAAGGGGCAAGACGGAGGCTCAGAGCCT